>VZSC01008095.1:73097-245291 GCA_013398225.1 Steatornis caripensis | reverse complement strand
GAGAAACAGGGAATGACTGGAGAGAGTCCAGCGGAGGGCAACAGATGATGAGGGGACAGGAGCATCTCTCTTATGAGGAAAGGCTGAGACACCTGGGTCTGTTCAGCCTGGAGAACAGAAGACTGAGAAGGGATCTCATCAATGCTTATCAATATCTAACATGCTGGTGTCAAGAGGATGGGGTCAGGCTCTTTTCAGTGGTGCCCAGCAACAGGACAAGGGGCAATGGGCACAAACTGGAACACAGGCAGTTCCACCTGAACATGAGGAGGAACTTCTTTACTGTAAGAGTGACAGAGCCCTGGCACAGGCTGCCCAGGGAGGTTGTGGAGTCTCCTTCTCTGGAGATATTCAAAACCCACCTGGATGCATTCCTGTGCAACCTGCTCTGGGGGCACCTGCTTTAGCAGGGGGGTTGGACTAGATGATTTCCAGAGGGCCTTTCCAACCCCTACCATTCTGTGATTCTGTGACTGAAGTATGAAAGCGTGCCTCTGCTGCAGGACCCCTGAGGAATTAAGAGACTTCATAGCAGAGGAACGGATCTGCTCAGTTTGACCTGACAGTCTGATGAAGTCCTGGATTTTAATTGGTGGCATGATATGTTCCTTCACTTTGTAAGCTGCCTCATCCTCACAGCTTTGGACCTGCTGTCAAAGAGTATGAGATGGAGCCTGAGCCTTGGGTCTGTTTATGTGACTCAAAGCTGCAGGAACAGTATTGATCAGACCATCACCCGGACCAGGGACTGAGATGTCTCTTGCCTCTAGCCAGTGTGTCAGCTCATACACCCAGGTTAGGAACATGTTCCCCCAGTGATATGAACTGATAGAATTTTAAATAAAAGTCTCATCTCCCTTCTTTAAGGCTGGACAACAATGAGGCAAGATTTGGCAGCACTATTCAGATATCTAAATTTGAATGTTTGTGACTCGGTCCTTTACGGGAACTATCTGTAAGTGAATTAATTTAATTTTTATAAAAAGTTAACATCTCAAGACAATGAATATGAAAGATTTAACTAAGATGACTTAGATGACATTATTCTGGAAATAAAATTCAGCTTAATTTTGATTTATGGGTTTAAATAGACAGACCTTTAAATCCTGGTTAATCTGATATAAACTTGTATTGCCATTCTCAAGCACTGCAAAATGTCTGGAGGCAGGCTCCAAACATCCTTGATGGAGTTTCAGACGTTGCTAGCTCTTTGTTCCTTAATTAATGTTTTATTTTTTTAATTTGCTTTCCATTTAATTGTTTTTATCTACAGAGATCATACTTTCATGCTTTTTTTTTTTTTGTGATCACAAAAGTGAAATAAAAAAAGGCCAAACTCTAATATTGGCAGCTGAAGTTTCTTGGGGGGGGTTGGGAGAGGAAGCAGGGGGGAAAAAAAAATTGAGTTTTACATGATCCTCCTCCAAACTAGAGAATATGGCAAGATTTGTCATGAGTACTGAAAAGGGTAAAATATTAATGAAAATATGACAGAATGGTTCTCCTCTGGAATGTAAAACTTAATTTTCTAGCTCTAACATAAGTTGTCCTAGGGCATGTGAGGTTTACCCTTGCACTAAGAAAACCATTCAAAAGTAGTCAACAGAGGAAGGGAGGCAGAAAGGAAGGAAAGACGACAGGCAAACGTCACTGTTTCCACATTAGACATGGACATGAGAGAGCAGATGTGACCAGAGGACAAACCCATTCCTGGTCTTGACAGGCCACAAATAACATAGGAGTAGAGGAAGAAAGGTGAAAGCAGCTCTCCTGGAAACAGTTATGATCAGCCTGCAAGCAGGCTGTGACATGGAGACTTTTTCTTTACTTTCTTTTTCCCTGGATACATAAAGATAAACACTCACCTAGAGAAAGAGATAATGTGTAACCCCGGTAAGCTCTGAGCTGTGTTATTGAAAGCACTCCGTGCTTTATAGCNGAGAGAGCAGATGTGACCAGAGGACAAACCCATTCCTGGTCTTGACAGGCCACAAATAACATGGGAGTAGAGGAAGAAAGGTGAAAGCAGCTCTCCTGGAAACAGTTATGATCAGCCTGCAAGCAGGCTGTGACGTGGAGGCTTTTTCTTTACTTTCTTTTTCCCTGGATACATAAAGATAAACACTCACCTAGAGAAAAAGATAACATATGTAACCCCGACAAGCTCTGAGCTGTGTTATTGAAAGCACTCCGTGCTTTATAGCCACACTTATTTATTTAGCATATTTAGTTACCCACACAGTAATGCTTCTTGTTAAGTCACTTGTAGAGTATTTAAACACATGACAGTAGCCTCAGCTCTCATGCTAACTTTGTGTTGGTTGGAAAATAAGAATGATGAGCCATTTTAATATAGTTAAAGGGATGAGGAACAAGAAGGTGTTGTCTTGTGTGGTCTGCTGGAGATGATAGCCCTGCCACAACCTTGACTCTGCAGGGTAGAGGATGGCCTGATTTCATCACAGAGACTGAGTGGTTTCTCTACTGAGATTGCTGCTGTGACTGGTCCAGCAATTAATGTCACTGAGGTCACCAAGCAGACATGAGGTGGTAATGACTTTCAGTTGCCACTAACCTGCCTGGATCCTAGCCAGAGACCTAGAAATCAAAAGTTTTTCAGGCTGCTACCAGTCCCCTTAGCTACTTCTTGCTTAACGTATTTCAAGCTATGGAACAACAGAAGAGGAAAAAAAAAAAAATCAAAGGCAAGCAGATGTTGCAGACATGATAAAGAAAGAGGCAAGAGCAATGGGAAATTAGGTTGGCAGGCAAATGATGTGGAAAGATACAGACCTAGAAAGGAGTAGCTTCAGAAGTCTGTCTGTCACTGGTGATCGGTTGCGCACCCATCTCATATGGTTTTAATATTGAAAGATTGTGTGCAGTGTCTGATTCTCAAATATATAGGATTTTTTTCTGCAAAGGAAAAGATGCTTTTTGTTGGCAATTAGTAGTGCTGTAGTGAGTCACTCCTCTACTGGTGGTTCACTCCCTCCCTCTCTCCCGTAAAAGCTTCTACAAATAGCTTCTATAGAAATATCTTTCATCTAGGGGAATAGACCAAAATAGCAAATTCTATCCCTAAAAGTTAGTGTCCTCTGAAAGTCCTGGTTAGTGATTAACAGACTATTAAACTAGAAAGAATAACAGACTGAAAGTACCTAACAAAAAAAAGGGGGGTTTTACCATGATTTATGCTTAAAAAGTACAACAAAAAAAGTACATTTGTGTTTCCATAGGAAGAAGGTGGTTGATTTCCTTACGATCCTTTAACATATTGCTAAGGACATATGTTGATTGCATTTTGCTTATAAGCAAGTTAATGTTCTTTCACAAGAAATAAAATAGCCGAGTCACATTATGCCCTGATCCCACCAATGTTGTTTGAGAAGCAGTACATGGGCCAGAAAGAGGGGCAGAAGCTGTGCCTATGACAGTAGATATGTGTTGCTTCCATGGTGCTGAATTTTGCAGTCAGCTTTGGCACTGTAATAACTCAAGTCAATCTGAACCAGCAGAAAAATTTTGCCTGATGATTTCAACACCCAAGCCCATTGTAACTTTTTTTTTTACTAGAATATCAATGAGAGGAGGACAGAAAGTGTGCTTTATGCAACAGAAAGACTAGCGCCCAAGTGACTGAGCTTGTGGACTCTGCCCATCTGGACCAACATAGTTTTGCATGGTCCTGTGCAGGTCAGTGGTCTTGCCAGTTTCTTTAGATTTTGTGCTTTAGATAATAGGGAAGATTGGCCATAGTGATGTTCTGCAAATGCTTAGTCTCCAGCAATTTAGAAACAATGACTTTTTAGGTGGCACTTTTGTCAGTTTGCTTATCCCCCTTAAGCAGGTTTGAAGATAGCTAATAGGCCTGGATTCTTTATTTAGCTAACCGAGAACTTCGGAGTTCTTTATTCTTCCTCCAAAATAGCACAGCTAAAAAGCCCGGGTTATGCCCTCACATGTACTGGGATCTCAGTTCTGCTGTATGCAAGTTCA
Organism: Steatornis caripensis; assembly: GCA_013398225.1. Classification (NCBI taxonomy): domain Eukaryota; kingdom Metazoa; phylum Chordata; class Aves; order Caprimulgiformes; family Steatornithidae; genus Steatornis; species Steatornis caripensis. The sequence continues at coordinate 241,292 of VZSC01008095.1, read as the reverse complement.
ACTCTGCCTTCTTTTACAACTAGCTCCTCAAAAGCCAGACACACTGAATAGTCCCATCCTCTTATTAAAACAAGCAAGCTGTGTAGGTTATAAAAAAAGTAACTATTTGAATCAAAGCAGCTGATGCCAGAAGACCCTTTTCTGCCACAAGAGGTAGAGAAGGGGCAAATGAACAAATGTGGGTAAACACATCGAAGAATATGGGGTGCCCCATGCTACTTTTCCTGCCACCTCTGCTCTACAAGGTGTATGTCACGTTCCCAGGAACCTAGGCTCGAGAGTTTGTGGGAAGGTTTCAAACAGGGAAAAAAAATCACATGTCTTCTGGGCTATTTTTCTGCTGTAGTCTATTCTCTGAACATACTCTGAATTGTCCCGCTTAGGATTGCTGAGTGTCATAGCAGCACCGGTTGTCACCAATTGCTCAGTGCACTACTCTGTGGCTTGCTGTCCCCTCAGGTGTGCTTCAGACACAGACTGGCACCATTGTGCGCAAACTGAGAGCTGAGTTTAATATCTATCATCATGATTTATTCATTGTAGTATTGGACAGCGGTACAGACTGACAAGCCTGAAGTTTGGACGTCGTGGTGCCTTTTGAAGGCAGGTTTACTGGTTTCTATGCTCCTTTAACTCGGCAGCCCTGTTCACTGTGTTACATGCTCAGTTGGCTAGCTGATGTGAATCATCAGCCAGTTTGGTGCTTTGTCTCTTGTCTCCTAAATCATAGTGCTTCCTGCTATGACAAATTCTGATACAGTGTCTTCTCACAGACCAAACATGATGCTGTCCTGGCAGCTTCCTCGGTGCAATTTCCTGATGCAGGAATGCATGTAAATTTGGTAAGGAAGGACTAGCAGTACTGCAGATAGTAGGTGGTGGTTCCCTCCAGAAAACTGGAGGATGGTCATAGCAAAGGAAGACAAGGGCAGCAGATGTGCCGTGATGCTGAGGAAAACTACGGCAGGATGAATAACATTTGTTCGAGGTGCCGATAGCATCTATGCAACCAAGGTATATTGAGTTATAGCTAGGGAGCAAAGGGAAGTACAGTTGAGGTCATTCATTCTATCAGATTTTGTATACAGGCTGTATAAAGTAGAGTTAATAGGACCCTTAAGTGCTGTATCACTGCTACCATTTCATCATGGTGTTACATCCAAAAACTGGAAATTAAGACCTGTTTCTGTATTATTGCTGGGGTCAGTGTTGACATATTTGTTCTCTTTTAGTTAGTCATGGCCATCTCCAGGTTGCATCAGGGGAGGCTGGGAGTAGGAATCTCAGAGTGAGCATTTTAAATCTGTCTTATTGCACAGGGATAAACAGAAGGGTATCTATCTCTGACTCTCTGAGCTCCGACACTTCATGGACTCTCCAAAACCTTAATTCCCAGTACAGCATTTGCTACAAAGGGATAAACACAACCTTAACTTTCAAAGACAGAAGGGCAGTCTGGAAGTGCAGCAGAACACGTGTGTTACAGAAAAGGTGAGCCATGCAGGGCATGTGTACTCTGCCCCTTCCCATTCCCACTATGTTGGCGGGATGTAATCCTTGCCACTCTGTCTCCAACATAGTCAGGCACAGTTGCACTCACAGATCTGTGCTGGTACAGGGGTCCTGAGGGCTCTCTCAGTCAATGCCAGCCAAGCGTGCCATGTAGATAATCCATCTCTCCATGCCTACAATAAGTGGAGGAACTGCACTATCAACAGTGAGACATGGAGAGCAGCCTTTTCTGTTGGCACAGCAGGTGTTGAAAAGACCACTTTACCTACATTATCCCATTCATTATAAGGTTGTCCCCAATGCCAGTGTCGTATGTGGGGGCTTTGCCCTCTTCTGGTGGAGGTAGAAGGGAAGGGAAGGGCATAAAAGCTTAGGTACTGAAATCCTCTGTGAATCTCTGTTAGGTGTGGCAGAGAGGGGACCAAGTGGAATTTGTCCTCTATGCCTTCCTTTGCACAGAGATAAATATCAAAAAGAAAAATTAAGAGCTACAGTGATTTGCAAAGATAATTAGAATATGGCCTTGGTTAATGTCCTCAAAGAAACAATTAGAATAGTGATTTTGCTCCAATTGGCTGAAGAAGATCATGAACTATTGCAGTTATCTGAAAAGAACTGGCAAAGATTTCTTCAGTTTTTTAAGCAAATATGCTTTGACAGTGTTTGTGTCCATTTTATGTTTGCTTCCTATGAATATTCTGGCAGAAAGATTTCCTAGCCACAATGTGCTTCAAAACAGTCAATATTTTAAATATTTACCGAGAGGAGATTTTGCATCCCTCAAATTTGCACCAAACACCTCATTCTAAGAGGCATAATTATCCACTAGAGGCACAGAAATACCATGTGACTAACACATTAAATCCAAGCCAGTTTGATTTTGATTTTGATTTTTTAAAACCGACAAAATTTGCTCACAACATACAGGTTTTAGAAATTAAAAGGCCATGTCACTGTTATTCTACACGGTGCACTTAATCGCACATGCTCTCTGCTATGCATGCAATGGTCCTACCAGTTGTGCCACAGTGGTCTTTGATTATCCTTCTAATATTTGGACTTGCAACCAGTTGTTCCCTTGCCATGTCCTTGACCCTTGCTGTAATGTATAAAAATTACAACGAGTTTTCTCTGACCTTATGCGGCTTCAGTGTAGTTCTGTCATTATCTCTATCTTATAACTGACTGCTGATCTCATAGCAGCAACGCTACCTTCTGTATACTGTTGGTCGTATTAGCCTCTTCCCCATCCCTCCCAGCCCCTTTCTCTTCTAAACTTTTTACTGATTTACCTGTTCTTCCTTTCTAGCATATTAAAACAAGCCTATAGGCTGAGCTTCCTATTCTGTTTCTTATTTTACAACTCTTCTTGTTGAGTCTGGCAGCCTTGACAACTGAAGAAAAGTAACTTCAGGTTAAGGGCAACCACTGAAGGCAGGCTTCCATACACAACGCATCATACCATTTATGCCAAAGAGACTCTTTGGGATCCTCTGCAGTGTGGCCTTTGACGTAGCATGCAGAACAAATAAGACACACAAGAAATAGAATTTTGAAAAGCAGGCAACTTGCACCCAAGCAAAATAACTGAAGCTACAAATTTCAATAAATATATAAAGATTTGAAAGAACTATTAGCTATGTCTTCACACACCCGCATTCCATAAATGCAGACACCCACGTACTTTATCATATATATTGCAAGCTACTTTTCTGGCAAACAGCCTGGAATTTAAAATAATATGTGAGTTGATGATAGTTTATTTTATGCTATATACATGCACATAGGAGGCTGACTATTGAAACACTGCTCTTACCCAGCCACTCTAAATGCACTGATTAGCTGTGTACAGTGAGGACAGTGACTGCACTGAACAGTATAAATTTGAAGAAACAGCCTACCTTATGGCAAAAATTGTGGGAGTGTGCTGATACAACTTCGAGATTTATAGAACAGGTTTGGTGGTGTGACTTCCTTTGATAGCATGAGTTTGTGGTGTAACTTCTCTTCTGAAAATTATTCTATTGAAGCTATTTGTGCTTTTCTGCAGGTTAAAAAAAAAGACAGAAACTTTAAACAGTATATCCTAGTCCAATTCCCATTTGACTTCCTTTCTAGAAAAAAACAAACAAAAAAACCCCTTTCAGTTTTTAGTTTCACATGATATTGCACGCTTTGTTGTGAGTTTACCTCCTCCTCATGTTCCTTTGATAATTTCTTTGTGATTTGGGACAGAGTGGGAATGGCTTTAGGGAAATAATCTGCAAAGAAAACTTTAGGTAAGTCAGCCAATGTTATGCTGCCTCGCAGAAATCAATTCTGTGCCACTTCTGCACAGAAAAGGAGAAGCTTCTCCTGCTTTTCTGTTCCTCTCCAAAGTGGCTTCCTGCCTTACATTTTTTTTTTTGGGCCACAAAATTAATTTGTTCAGAGCCTGGCCTCCTGCCTTATTGCAGGTAGGAAGAAGAGCTCAAATAGTTCCTAATTGTCCTCAGTTTAGCTCTGGTTCTTTTGTTGGAAGATTTTTTATTTCCATAGCTAATGTTACGGTTGGCTCACATCGACCCCGCGTGCTAGTCCAAGGCTTCCACAGTCTGCTGGACATACCGAGCTTGATCCCATGCCACTGAAGTCAATAGGAGTTTTGCCATCAAATGAGCTAGAAGCAGGAGGCAATCCATAATTAGTAAACTGATGTCTGGATGCAGCTTTCTCTGAATTATTGTTCTCTGCTAATCTGTATCTGACTAAACAATCTTGGCCAGTGTATTCCTGTGCATTCCTCCCTTCCCAGAGAGGTGAATCAAATGACAATTGCTGCTATTTTATGTCAGAAAGAGGGGATGGGATGACATAAACCACACGAAATATAAGCTAAGAAAAGACCAAAAAGAGCCAAAACCATGAATGGCTAATGTTGGGCCTCAACTCTGCCACCTCAGAGTCAGTAGCACTAGGGTTATCCTCACGCCTGAGTTTATCATGAGCAGCAGCAGCTCAAAACTCCTTCAGCAAGCCCGGTACCACAGCGCTGTCTGATCACCTCCTGCCTGCGTCGCAGCTGATTAACAGCCAGATGCCTTAGCCCTGTGCTCGGGAAAGGCTCTCCAAAAATTAATTTAAACCAAATGGGTGCTCATTATTCTCAGAGTCCTCTCTTGGTGCAGTGCCGTGTGGTGCTGGGACTAAGTATTATTTGGTTTCAATCAACATTGCCAGTATTGGGGAGAGGAGGAGAGAGAGAGGTTTCCACTGTAGCCTTTAATGTGGCTCTAGCCACTAGTTATATATTGGGCTGTGTCTCAGTATATGGGCTTATTTGACGGGCCCTGTCATCGTCTACCTCCAAGATTATCATTCATGCTGCTGGAAAGACAACTTTATTGGACTAAATATTGGCATGTGTCTGTGTGGCCCACACAGGTAAAGACTCTCCCTGGGACTCATTGGTATGTCTGAGTCACTGTGTGTGGGTGTAACAACCACACCAGTTATTATTAATCTCTCTGAAACCTCTTTACGGTGATTAAGGGAGTACTGTATGAAAGCAGTTTGCTCTCTCCAAGGAAGACCCACTAAGCAGATTTTGTTGGATCCTTCAGCTAAACTGCTCTTTTCTTGGCAACTGAAATGTGCATCAACATAGATGCAATGTCAATTCCCAGAGCTTTTTTAACATACTTTATTCATGTTTTTTGGACGCTAAACAAACCACTAAAATCAAAGCACAATACTTAACATAGTCACTTTTCTGATGTGCCAGTGTATGTATAAAAAATCCTGAGCAGGAGACAAGAGGTCACATTTAAGGGACAGAAACAAGGGAAAGGCACGTGTGTTCTTTCTTGCCTCCAATCCCCTTTGCATGAAGAAGGAACTTCAGCAAGGGACTTTGGTGTCAGATGAGCGATGGGTGTATGTTGGCAGGTGCTGGACCCCCCCAAACCATGACCAGAACAGCTCAGCAAACTGCCGGGGATTTGCTCAACTTGTTCTCCAAGCCAACAGCTAAGGGCTGGGCATTTTGAGAGCAGAAGAGCTGAGCTCTTGCTGAGCTAGCCGTGAAGATGAGATCACGTGGCAATGGCCTGCAGCAACACAGAAGGTCAAGTAACCCCGGCTTTGGGTGAAAATAATGATCACAGAGAAGGTTTTAGTCTCTCTATGTTGCTAAACAGGGCTGGTAGCTAGTTTCTATGGCTGAGTCAGGGGGAGGGGGACTCGTATTCTCTAGAAGACTCTAGCAGGTGCCATCTGACCCCAAATACTATATTTTCTTTGAGCTGTGGTATCTTTAATTTCTGTTTACTCTTGCATATATTTTTTAAAAAGCTCCCCCTTTTTCTCTGTCCCCATTCCCTGTTCTGGCAGTTGATCAAAGCCTGGGTTTACTATTCTACTATGTGCCTCACGACATCTTGTCCTCATATACCGGAAAGTGACTGTCTCTAACGCAACTTTATGAGGCTAAGTAAAGCAGAGTGAAATAGCAGCAAACTGAAGTTTTTCCAGCTTAGTCTGTCCCAGGAGGGTTAGGTTGAGGAAAAACAAGATGCTGTGAAGGAAGCAAAAAATAAGAATAAAAAAGAAACCAGACAGTCTCAGGAAGGGAGAAAAAAAAATAATTTAACTTCAGGCAGAATGTCAAATAGATATTTGGAGTTCAGAGTGGTACACCAGCATGACTATATTCAACTTTGACCACCTACAGCAATTTTTATATCACCAGCTTTGTGTCATTAAGTAATTAATGTTCCGGTGGTGTGCCATTTTCTGCTGTATCACTGCATTCACTACACATCATATGGTCATCATTTCAGCTTCTATAGCATTAAAGTACTTAACAGGAGACAATTCCTTTCTGACCTGATCTGTTGTGTGCAAATGGGTTGTGTTTTGGGGGTTTTTTTCCCCATTTCCAGAGAGCAAGAGATGCAGTATGCCCAGGAGGCCTTTGAAACTCATTTCTTCCATTTATAAGGCAAACAAGCTTATCCTTAAGATAATAAAAAAGAATGGACACACAGGACACTCTGCTAGCTTGATTTTGTGCCACATGCAAAACACGCCCTATCAACATGTCATATCCTTCTGCCTTCACATACATAACCATAAAATGACACTGACTAAATAAGGTTATTTACACACAGAGGGACATTTGGCTGTATAAAACTGTGCATCCTTGAGTGACTTTCAAAGAGGGCTATGTATCATCCTGCCTCTACAGCAGGCAGAAGAACTATCCCTTGCTTTACCACATTTGAGATGCTGCCAGTTATCCAATTTTAGTTTCATCTGTTCTGTTAATCTGCATCAAGAGGCTACCTAATCATGACCTTGCCCCTCTCTAGCGCTCACAGAGTGGTGCACAGTCCTTATTGTTGCAGAGTGAAAGAGCTTCTCCATTGTGGCTCTAGTTCTTGCAACAGGAAGCAGGACAATAGTGAGCAAACCTCCTTTCTTCCCCCTTTGACTTCCCCAAGGGCTAGAAACAGTAAGGTCTTTTACTAGGGTTTTGAACTTATTATATTTAGATGAAAGACAATTTATAAACTTCAAACACTATTTAAGAAATAGGATGATGAAGACTTGGCTGAAAGAAAAAAAAAAAGCAAGTATGTGTGTGAATGAAATCATAGTACCCAACACCACTAGTCCTTCATAGTTGTCCAGTGTTAACGGTGGTGGAAGAGGGGAAGCACTAATGACCCCTTGACCTCCCCAGTAAATCCACACTTGAAAGGGAGGGGATTAAAATTTCTTAAGAATCATGTGCTGGAAACTGAGAGAGCTTAACGTTTTACTAATGCTGATGTCAGATGACTTTCCCAGCCCCTACATCGATTATACATACTCCAGCAGGTCAAAACAGAAGTACAGGAGTGCTGGTATGTTAGGGTAAGATTGCTTGTAAAAATTTTTAGATGTCTTGACTTGGTGTGGCTCCACCTTGCTGTCTTTATCCAGGGACTGCTCTGAAACATGTGAGCTACCTCCATAGATTATGGTCATCCTCTTCTTCATTTTGACTACTTCTCTATTTTGTGAGTGTAGGAGTGCACAAAACGTGAGCATCCCAGAGAAGGAGGCCCCTTTTAGCTTTACAGACCAGTTGTGCTTGGCTCGGTCAGCTGTCCTTCCTGCAAATGGAGTAAGAGTTCATCAAAATTCCTAGAATTGCTTAGCAGCATGAAAAAAAAATAAAAAGAGAAAACACAAGCATAGCTGTAAACCACCTTGTGAAAGAGAAGAAACAGGAAACTCTACTAAGTAGTTCAAAAAAATTAAAAATTCAGTGTGGTAAAAGGAGAAGAAATAATAAACTAGAATGCTAGAATGAGATGTGTTAACGATTATGAGGAAATATTTAATAAGATCCAACAAAATAAATTCTAAAAGGGAGATTAAAAGTATTTAAAACCCAGAATCTCCCAGAAAGAAAATCCTTTTGCATGTTATTAGCAAATCTCTATGTGACACTGATAAAACCTTGTCTGATAATACAATAAATATGAAAAGGAGATAGCATTACCCAAAAAACATCAGCAATCTGCCACTGGTCAGTCTTCCAGTAATGCAGTTGTAACTTCTGTGAATAACATGAATGACCGAAGATTTTTACAACCACCCTGTCTGCACAAGACAAAACTGCAATGAAATTGCCTTCTTACTCCAAAGAGACACAAAATTTAACTTGCAGACATCTGCGATCTGCCTGCACAGCCACATTTGTACCAGGGAAAAAAAGAAAAACAAAATACAAGGCTCACATTTTTGTTTCAAGTCCTTTAAATTATTTTGAAACTATATCCATAGGAGCTTGGAAATGTCATTTACTACTTTATATTACTTCATACATATAAATATATATATAATAATTATAAACGAGTGGCAATTTTGTCTGGTTGTTTGAGGGACCCCTCTACTGCCATCCGTTGAGTCTGAAACCAGCCGCTGCTTCCTCCCCAGATTGGAGGCAGATTCAAACCTTGGTTGTCCTAAATATATTTCCAGGGTAGTACCAAGTACTCCAAAGACATATGAGGAATTCAGAGGACCTTTTGGTCCCTTCCACTGGATACAAGGTATGTATCGGCTTGTGGGCTGTTATGGCTCACTGGCTGGTACTCACTTAGAGGCGGTTCTGCCATCCATAATCACCTCGAATAACATTTCCCTGCTTGAATAGTCTCCCTGCAGCAAAGTGACAACCTGTAGGCTCTGGAGCAGTATTTGCATAAGAAACCCGGCATGATTTCATCCTGGTGGGGGGTCTGAGCACTCAGCTGCTGTGGGTGCTAACCGGCACATGCAGTGGCATAGTTTTTGCTCGAAGTCTGGTTGCAGAGTCTGAACCAGGAAAGTCTGTGCTGAGGCTTCATGAGGCTGCGCTGTGAAAAAGGACTGTGCAATGTGCCAATAGCTTTAGGAGACAAAACGAAAATGAGTTATAGTTTATGCTGCTAACTTTTGAGTATGCTTTAAAAGCTGTTTTGTTCAATTAGTCTCACTTTCTATTTCTATTGCCATCACAAATATTTTCAATATATGAGTAATCTTCCAAACAGAAAAGTTATTTATCCCCCTTATACTCCCTGTCTATAAGGTGTTTGTATTTCTGAACAAGGTACTATAATATACAGCATGCCAGAAACAGTACATGTATATCAGTAAAGCTACAGGACAATGGGCTTCTGATGGGGGACTTAAAATTACTTAATTAGCCACATTTTTGACAAAAACCCTTGATCAACCATGGGGAAAATAAAAAAAACAGCCAACCAACCAAACAACATCCTAAAACCTATCACTATTGCAAGATGTATATTTAGCAAAAATGAAAAAAAAAATGTATCTTTCTCTGATAACCATCCATGTTCAATTTTAATCATCCTCAAAAAGTCACACAGGAGTGGTTTATCTGAAAATCCTTTGAAGAACCTCTCTACTGTCCTCCCATATGAGAGGACTTGGCCCGCTCTGCTATGAAAGCACATTGCCGAACAGCCTGCGCTTGCGAGGAAACCGGTGAGTATTACTTTAGTTTCTTTGTGTACTGACATCATTGCCTAGTAATATTCTTCACTTTGCCTAAGGACTCATACATCTCACCTCCACAAGAAATCAGATTACAGCAGCGCCTTGTACATAGTTCAAATAAAACAAGAATCTCCCTTTAAATGAGCAAGATGGAGCCCCATTTGTATGGTGCCCAAATGCCCAAAGGTTTGCGAAGCGGCTCCTGCAGACTGTAGAAAGATGGTAAGAGTGTCTTCAGGCCAGCCACAGCCATCTCTGAAAGAAGGATGGCAACAGCCCTGGAGCACTGGGCTGTGTGTAGCCCAAAGGGCTCCAGCTTCACTGCCTCCTTTGCTGCCGGATGGGGAGTGGGCAAGAGCACCCCGTATATAGAGCAAACCGTGATGGAACTAATATTTTCACTGCTGTGAGGATACACAAAGCATGAAGAGCCTCTTTGTGCCCAGTGCCCTGCTCTACACCAGTTCCCATCTTCAGTTCCCTTCCACTTTTTGCACTCTTCCAATGCACAGTAGCTATAAGAAAACGTGGAGGATCTTGCAGGAGATGATAAACACTTACCACTGCTGCTAGTCTGAGTTGTGAAGGCAGGCAGGAGTCTTTGTTTTCAACCTGAAGGAGATGCAGCTCTGCCATGAAAAAGAATTACAGGAAGGCCCTTCCAGCTACAAAATTGTTAAAACTCCATAGGACTTCCAATTGTTGGTTGGGTTGGGGTTTTTTTTTGAGGTCTGAATTCCCAGTTTTGTTCTCACACCATCACTATAATCCTATGTAATGGAATCTGTTCAGTCTGTTCATGTCTTCTAGTCTCTTGCTGTGTTTCATTTGCAGTTGTGTGGTGTACATAGCAATTAGCTGCTGATCTACTTTTATCTGATCTCTAGTCTTTAGCATGCTTTATTGTACTTCACATTCTCCATATGCCCTAGAAAGTCAGTCAAAGCCCTAATCTCCTTACACAAAAAATAACTTTGAGCTGCAAAGTCTGACACTGGTAATAAAATGCTTGATGGAATTTCTGTGTATCTGCACCTGTGTGTGAGTGTGTGCACGTGTATGTGTGCTTGTGGGAGGAGGAGAGAGGGATAACATCCTTTTAAATCCACCTTAGCAATTCAGGAGAGCATACTCATTAGTGCATTTGGCAAATACACTAAAACGGACTGAAGAAATAAGTTTGGGTTGTATCTGCAAGTTTAAAGCTGTTATCTTTTTATGAAAGCAAGTTTTCCTAATAAGCATGCAAATTCTTCCACAGAAATGTAAGCAAACATCAGCAGAGCCCCAGCCTTGTGTTAATTTTTGCGATACATTTTTGTGCCTTGTAAACAACTATTTATTGCCATGTTTATACCAAGAACGTGGGAACAGGGAACTGTGACTGATTAAAAATTTCAAAAATTAGGAAAAAGTAAAGTTAGAATCTTAATAATGAAGAATATGGTCAACAGGATGACTTTCACAAGCAAGGTTTTAGAACAAAATATGATATTCCAACAGACATGCTCAGTTACTTGGATGAACTCCTGATCCCACCAAAGCAAGTAGCAAAACTAATTTCTTAATCTGTCATGTAAAAGAAAAAAAAATCAGTACAGCTTCCTTGTACTGGGGAAGAAAATTTTTATAATAATAGTTTCAGTAAAAACATTGCTCTTTGGCAAAATTAAAACCTCCTACTTATAACACAAGCTGAATATATATACAGTTTTGCTGGAACTCTAGGGTTTTTTTGTGTGTGATATATGTAAGTGCAATCAAAGCAAGGCAATCTCAATAAAAAGTTATCAAAAAGACATTTTACATCAAGCTCCCTTTCCATTGTCTCCCTTGGCAATAATTTCATAATGCTTTCTGCCAACTTATGGCTGGGACTTCTCTTGAGGAACTTCAGCATCCAGAAAGGCTGAGGTTCCAGCATTGCCTTTGCGGCAATGAACCACCTAACTCATCACCTACGCATGTTACTAACAAGTCAGGAAGAAGATGAGGCCACAGAGGTGACTCCTTGGGTTCCTCATGAATGTGGTGTTGAACAGAGATGCCACAGCCAGAGGAATTCCTCCATGACAGCCTTTGGGAAAGCAGCTCATCATCGTTCACAGTTTGATGGGCATTCCCATGTCATTGTCACCTCAGTATGTAGATGCCACATAAGCATTACTGAATTTAAGTTTCACAAAATCTCTGCAAAAAGAAAATGACTGCAGCTTCGCATTATAAAGTACAAACTAAAACATGGGACGGGCTGCAGGTACAACCTATTTGGCTAAAGGAAGCTATCCTTAATATAGATGCCCACTACAAACATGGCCACCCTGAGGTGGCCACAAAGAAGCAGTTCCATCAGGGGGACATGTATCTTATCCTAAGATAAGAATAATGTCCCATGCACTGAATTCTTGATGTGTCCATTTCTCTTCATTTCTAGCTTCTGAAGGGAGACAGAAGTGACCATCTCAGATGTACAGGGTAATCATCTGTGATGAGGAGACATCATTTCCACCCTACATGTCTAACTCTCATACAAAGAAAGTTTACACCCCAAGCGAGACTGATATCCAGGTCTCCCAAGTCCCAGACACAAACTAACCAAAACCCAATCTTCATCCAGTACACCTTGGCACAGGCACGAGCAGGCCTCTGTAGGTGCAGCGTGGTGTGTTAGGAAAAAGAAGGATGGTGATGGGAAGAGGGGGAAGGGGAGGATGCTATTTCAGCAGTAGGACTTACCTCAGAGGCTCTTGGGAGCCTTTGCCCAGGGGAAATGGATGTCTCCTCTTTCAGCCTCACACACTGCAGAATTCAATGTGTGCAACCTGGAAGCCACGGTGAGTTTCCAGTAACGTTTCCTAGAAAGGTAGAGGAGAGTTTTGAAAGCCTCCTGGCTGCTATCGCAGAGGCTTTCTTTCAAAAACAGAGAGCCAAAGAAAATCAGGAGCTAATATTTAAAGGACATTGGGCCTCTGTCCTGTCTCTACAGCCCTTTTTTAAAAAAATGAGTGGAGAGAGTTTGTGGCAGGGAGTTTTTGCTGCGAACAGCCCTGCTACCTCTAGCAACATGGCCAGGCAGAAGGAATGTGCCTGGGCAGGTCCACCCATGTGTAAAACAAGGCACAAGCTGGCACTGTTCTTGACAGGTGATCCATGTACCCAAAGTCCTTTCTCACCTCTAAATTGGTCTCCTGGGACTCAGCTGAGCTGTTAGCAGGAGATAGCAGTGCCGCTCCCTCCACCCGCAGTGTCTCACACCACCAGTTACCAGGTGGCCTCAGGAGCATGAACGTTACTGTAAGCACTGAGAGGAGAGACTGAGTTTTGGGAGTTGGACGTTTTATTATTTTGTGTCTATAAGAAAGGCTGTTTGTCATAATCAAGGCAGCCACAAGAGGTTGTTTAGTTGTACGTCAGGATCGCAAGCTACAGGCACAAAAATGCAACCCCCACCTCTGCTGTTGTCACTAGACCTCATCCTTCTTCCTTCCAATATTTTTTATTTAGATCACTGTTAATTTTCTCTTTTCAGCCACTTTACCTTGTTTCCCACAATTTTTTTCCCTGTCTTCCCTGTTGCCAGAAGAACATACAATTTTGCAGGTGGAGAAAACAAATTATCGATTGCAGAGAACAGCAGGAAAATCCTGCATGGCCTCATCTTTCCTCTTACCAACCAAACAGAGCTGTCACGAAGTGTGAATCACCCTGCACCTCTGCATGGCCACATCAAATCTACCTGGATTTGAGGCACGGTGCGGAGTTCATGTCTTGTTCTCCTGATATTCCTGTGGCAAGTCAATGGCCAAAGAGGCAGAAGGCAGTTAGATCACCTTGGTCCTCATCGCACAGCCAGAGTGACAGGCCACATCTCTCAGGGGAGACCAGCCTTGGCCTGTCTGGTTTCCTAGTAATGTTCATCGCTCCCACTTGGGAGCCTTAAGGAGGCACCAAGGGCCACCTCTGAACCTTAGATTCCTCCAGGCACTCTAATCCCTTCTGGTTTTGCAGGATTTTCCTGCCGTCATATCTGTCTGCCCTGTTTTTTCTTCTCTACTCCTTTTCTTTCTCTCACGCACCCTTCTAGCACCCCTTTCCCAGTAAAATGCAGCATAGGGAGGCAAAGCAGCCTCCCACTGGCCTTTCAATGTATTTAAGCGTAAGCAATTCACTGAGCTGGAAAATTGTAAATCTGCAATTTTATTGAAAAAGGTGTTCACCCTGTTTCTTGGAGTCATGTTCAGAGACAGCAGGATAATTAATGGACCCTTATGCAACACAGAGGTAAAGAATGGCAAATTTTAATAAAACTGGTAAGATGATTTTTTTTTAATTTCTAAGAAACAGACTTTCCTTGTCTAGTTTTGCTTATTGTTGCAAGAAGAGAAAGGCTGTTAAAACCATCCTGTGCAGGTGTAAACATTTTCACACAACCCTTTTTTCCCCTGAACTAACATGGAGGAGGACAGCAACTGGCACTGAGGGATTAGTGATGTCTGCTAAGAGTGTGTATGTGGTGCCTAACCTGCACCGTGTCTAGACACCTTCCTAGCATTTCATGTAACAGCATTTCAAACCAAAACAGAGACAGACCAGAGCTGTCAGCACAGCTCATTTTAGTTATAAAGTGCATCCTTTCTTGATATGCTGCTGGGAAAGTTAAACAAGACACACAGCCCGAGTAAAAAAGCTTTCAAGTGGGCAGTATAAAAGGGGAGGCAAAGGGCCGAAAGGTTTCAAAGGTAGGACAATCACGTGGAGGGGGAGTATAAATGAAATGAAACAGAGCTTGTCATCATCCTTTTTCTGAAATGTGGGTGGACTGATGTAGCTGCACTGAGTTATGGATAGTGTTGTGAATCATGTGTGCAAAAAGCTACTAGACAGATGACATAACCCCAGTCTGGAAGAGAAAAAGGCCACCGAGCTGGCCACAAAAATACAGAATAGGTGGTGAGAGCAGACACACCAGCTTCTTTAGGGAAATCCTTTTGAATTAAGGACATGGTATGAACTTAGAGTGGAGTACCTCCTCCAGAATAACAAAATGTGCATTTTTTTTGGAAGAAGAATACTTTTTCTGAATTAGTGAAGCCACCTTAGCAGGAACATACCTTCCAGAATAAGTTCTTAAGCAGCTAAGACCTGTGATAAAAGAAGTACTCTGCAGAGAGGACGGGGAATACAGCAACTGTAGAGCAAGCTCTTGGTTGCTGATGGTCACTTGCCTTTGCTAGATAATTAAGATTTCCTAACACTCAACCGAAATGGTTGGCCTGGGTCTGAGCCTTCAGTGCTCTTGGGAGGAGCTCTGCCAAGTAAAGATAACTGAAATACTAGGTTTTAAAACAGACTGCTTCCACCCTTTCTGTTCTCCTTATTCTGCCAGCTCTGTCATTCAGTCTCTTTAATACATCCATCATTCAGGAGCTGAGTCATGTGCTTAGTCCCTCATTTACACAGCAAGCCCTGCAAACATCAGGCATAGCTGAAAGGGCGTGAGCTAGTGATATCTGTCAAGAGTAACTATTAATTCAACCCAATGATATTTAAAAATAAAGCAGAAGAGCATATCAATTTGTTTCCCTACTTATATTAAGCTGCATCATTTATGAATATAGTCTGTGTACTAAAAGAAGAACATCTGCTGTGAGCTCGGAAAACGAATTATTATTGCCCGTTAACATCTTTATATTTGGGGAATTCGTGTATTCATGTTGCATTTTGTAAAGGATTCTCTCTCCTGTTAGACCCACAGCCTCTTCAAGTTCTTATTTTCTCTACTCTCAGCAGTTGCACACAGTTACAGCAAATCAGGCCTGATGAACCCCAGGTGATTTCACACTTGTTTCTGTAGCTGGGTGCAGCACTCAGTGAGAGGAGCCATTCAGGCATATGGCCTGTAATAAGCTGAGCTCCAGCGAGTTAGAACCTCCTGCTTCAACAGCTATTTGACCATTTGTTTTCTTGCTGCAGCTCTTTGCTTATTTCCCTCCCTTTGACAGAATGATGAAAGCAGCCACAGGGTTTATGTGCCACCTCCAACAAATGCTGCCCATATTCCAGTAATCAGGCAGAAAACAGGGGAGATGGGCAGGGATAAGGTGCCCACTGAGTCTGGAAGTCCTGAGGATTGAAAGGCACGTATTCTGCTGAAAGAGAGACTAACGTGTGCAGTTGAAACTTCCCAAGCCAGCCAGGGAGGCATGTTGCAGCCACCTCTCAGCTGAGGTTGTCCATGCAGCAGCTGGCAATCTCAGTTTTCTCTATGACATTGAGACTGAGATAATTATTTTTTACAGTGTATCTCCTCAGTAATTATTACAGCGTTTTTTTAGAGTCACATCAGCTTAAAGGTATTTGAATACTTCAATCCGTCTCACTGAAAAATATCACTTCAAACAAACAGGTGACATGCCTAGTGTAATGCCGGAATTGGAAATAAGGCTGAAAACATTCAAACAAGCGAGTGAATAAACATAGGGCTTTGCACAGTGTAAACATCTAAGGAAGAAATAAGCAAGACGGAAAAGCTATCTCCCTGGCCTGAAGAATAGCAGGTCGTACTATTTCTGAGGAGAATTCAAGGGGACTTTCAGCAAAATAGGCCTTGTTTCCCTCCTTTCAAGCCTGTATCTTGAGCACACAAGTTGATCAAACATTTATTGCTACTGAAGATACAGGACAACAGCTAGGTTGTCTTCTGAGCCCTGGGATAGCACAGATTGAGCTCTACATTTGTCCTAGTTGGAACCAACTTGTTTTGCAACAGAGAGTGGAGCTTTCAGTGGCAGTGAATTTTTCATGAAATGGTTCTGCTTTCCACAGAACATTTCAATTTTTCATTGAAAACCTGAGCAGGCAAACCAAATAACTAGATTAAATACTTTAATTCTGAAGGGCCATCATAGCACTCCGGAGGTCTCAAATGCCTCCCAGTCCTGTTCCTTGTTGAGGACTTGGCCTCTCCACCAAACTGCATTTCCCAACAACGCCCTGGCCAGGCAGCAGGGCTGACGCACACCTTCCCACCTGCACGATAGAAGAATACGGCTCATTATGGAAGACGCAATGAAGTCAGCGAGTCACCACTTTATGTTTATTTGTTGGGACTTGGAATTCCCTACCACCTAACTCAGTCATTGTTGAAGGAATAGGGAGGAAAAAAGCAGAAGTATAGGGCAACATGGAAGAGAAATGGGCAGGAATCTTTTCAGCCTTCTCAACTGCGGCAGCTGTTTTGTGTAGGAAATGAAGTGGTGCTAGAGGACCCTCCAAATATGAACAGGACAGTTGCTGAAGTATGAAAAAACAGTAGAGCAGAAAAAGAAGCCACCCAGTCTTGCTCAGCAATAGCCATAGGATGTGGCAGCCAGCCTTCATACAGAGATCAGTTCAGCACCCAGTCTGAAAGCCAAGGGGCAAGAGAAGTGAGTATGTTAGGGGAAGGAGAATTTACACCCAAATAGCACAAAGAGGACCACAGAAAAGTGCAGAGAAGATTCAGGAAAACAACAAAAAAAGTCTTTACCATCCTCAAGCCGACACTGCACGCTGACAAGAAAAGTGACTTAGAGGCAATTGGTGACTGTACTTGCTTTCCAGAGAGGATTGCTTTTTATTTCTCCAACTAGAGTCTCAGCTGGTGTAGCTTGGATAGCTGATTTCAGTAAAATCCATGTCAATTTACCTGTTGAGCCTCCTGCCCTTAGAGAACTGGCATATTATCTAAGGTGAAAAACACATGCTTTGGCTGTGCTTAAACTTCTGTTCAAGCAGAAAATACCATGAGCTGGAGGCTTCAAAACTGACAATGCTTCCTCCCAGCTATTCAAAAAACGGAGGTAAAAAGTCACTTTCACTCCTGAGATTAAAAAAAAAAAACCCTGGCATTTAGTTTTGGAAAGAAAAAGGAATCTTCTGAAGCCAGGTGATGAGTAGGGATGTTAATGTAGGGAAGTTCTTAAACATACCTGCAAAGAGGATCAGAAATAAACATGCAAAAGGAAACAGACACGTTTCTTGAAGGGAGAAGATATGAATGATTGGATATGTTTGAAACTTGTTGAGATGACTTTCAGAACTGAAAGATCAAGAGGCTCTTGATCAAGAAAATCTAGAAGAGGCAGAAGGAGAAGCAGAGGTGANAAAAGTGCAGAGAAGATTCAGGAAAACAACAAAAAAAGTCTTTACCATCCTCAAGCCGACACTGCACGCTGACAAGAAAAGTAACTTAGAGTCAATTGGTGACTGTACTTGCTTTCCAGAGAGGATTGCTTTTTATTTCTCCAACTAGAGTCTCAGCTGGTGTAGCTTGGATAGCTGATTTCAGTAAAATCCATGTCAATTTACCTGTTGAGCCTCCTGCCCTTAGAGAACTGGCATATTATCTAAGGTGAAAAACACATGCTTTGGCTGTGCTTAAACTTCTGTTCAAGCAGAAAATACCATGAGCTGGAGGCTTCAAAACTGACAATGCTTCCTCCCAGCTATTCAAAAAACGGAGGTAAAAAGTCACTTTCACTCCTGAGATTAAAAAAAAAAAACCCTGGCATTTAGTTTTGGAAAGAAAAAGGAATCTTCTGAAGCCAGGTGATGAGTAGGGATGTTAATGTAGGGAAGTTCTTAAACATACCTGCAAAGAGGATCAGAAATAAACATGCAAAAGGAAACAGACACGTTTCTTGAAGGGAGAAGATATGAATGATTGGATATGTTTGAAACTTGTTGAGATGACTTTCAGAACTGAAAGATCAAGAGGCTCTTGATCAAGAAAATCTAGAAGAGGCAGAAGAAGAAGCAGAGGTGAACGAATATAAGCCCATAGTAAAAAATCTTTCTTGCTGTGTTTCAGGCCCTTCTTTGTGATTAGACCTGTGGCAGGGAGGAAAGGACAGAGATATGTGAGCACCTGGGTAACATTCACAGAGCCTCAGAAAATGGTTTGATTTGGGCTCTATTTGAGGAACAAACTGATCAATTCTCATCTGAGTGATCCTCATTTACTCATCCTTCTGTACAAGGGAAAATAAGTGGTGCTCTGGTCAGATAAGGAAATGCCAAACAAGGTATCAGATTATAGTGGAAAGCTGATGAATGGGAAGAATTAGCCTCTTGATTCTCTGAGTCACACAGAAAACTGGAGAAAGATAAAGAAAATTGTTAGGCACTGATGAGGAACTTACTGGATTGTTTTGACTGCGTCAAGTGTTTTGCAGGGCAGGATGGTCAGCAGTGCTTCTAGTGCTGCTCCAAAAAAGCCTGGCATACGGTGTCCCCTGAGCTTAACATCGGTGAGCAAGCATGTACACAGGTAACATGGCTCACTCAGTCATTAACAGGAGGAGCTCAGGTATCATACACAGAGCAGCACAGTTAGAGATCCATGACTACTCTGCCTTTATCCATTCCTATCCCCTCAGTACTGGCGATGCAGAAACTAGCTGTAACAGCAGAGAAGTACCTAGCATGGCTGGAAGGGCATGCAACACCTCCATGTGCTATTGAGATCTTCTACAGGGCTGGTGCCGCGGGTCAGTGCCACCCGCCCGGCTGCCACCTGTCAGCTCCGTTCTGATGCAAGGGCTCACTAGCTCAGTTGCTGCAGCTGCCTGCAGCCGCTGCTCTGCTCAACCTTGATCATCTGTGTTTAAAATACGAGTTCCTATTGAGCTATGTGACTTTTCTTTCTCCGAGATGTAGATGCTGGCAACTGTTTTAAAATTCCATGTTGAATAGTCCTCTGTGCGTGCTTGTGTTTGCACGCTGTTATTTGCAATACCTGCTTAGAAGCATTAAAGTAAAATGCCTTTGTCAGCTTTGTCTTTTTCTATTTGACAATGGCTGATGCCATTTTACTTTTGTTTGTGAATCTCAGCCTTCTTGCTGCTGAGTCACAGAAGGCGGCAATCGATAATAAATATAGCCCCTTATCAACCCAGAAAGCTGTGGGCCACTGGAATGACAATCAGAAAGGGAATCTTTTTCAACCAACATTAGTGGAACAGAAGGATCCTTTTTCGTGTTCAGATTTCCCTGTCACTCACAAGGTCTGACTGATGTGGGCTGTGTCCTCCAAACCAGGAATGTGAGTATCAAGAGGCAGCAGCAGAGACTGCCCTCATTGACGGGAAAAGGAGCAGAGGAAGCACTGCATTGCCCACACAGGCCCCCTAAAGCAGCTGTCTGCTGCTAACGATTATAAAAAGCAAAACAGGAAACTGAAACACAGAAAGACGACTGAACTTTTCACATCCGTGTTCTGATTTCCATAGGATTTGTCTCTCATCCAGCAGTCCTTAGTCTTTCAGCTGGTTTGACCGAGGCATGAAATACTCAACTATTGAAAATTCAACTATTGCTAAGACCAGCACATTTCAGATTCACTGGAGGACGGTAGCATCACAGGAGACGACTGTGTATCCATACGCCGTTGGAGTCATTGCTACTTGATTCTCTGAGACTGACAGATCCACATAGCGTGTAATGATACGTTTCATAGAAAATTGGCAGGCCATAGAGTCCACTGACAAACACCACCACCCTTGCAACCACAGAGTCAGGTGAAGTGACAATTACAACAGGAACTTTGAGCCAAATGAAAAAAACGGAGAGTAGGACTCTAATGCTGTGTTATGACAGAGATCACATGGTTGTCCAAGTGGTAGCTTGAGAGATGGCATGAGACAGCAAGATGTATCTCTTCTTCCATATGTATGAAAGACTTTCTGGGACCTATACAATGAGAGAACAATATGACTAATCTATGGTCTTGGAGGTGTCGCTCAATCAGCCTTATTCAAGACAGCTGCAACGGCTTAAAAACAACCACCACAAAGTCCTGCCTGTTTTCCTGGGAGAAGCGGTGTTCCTCAAGTACTGTAGGGAATCACAAGAAAGATCCTGGGGTGCCTCTGAAAAAGGCTGGTCACAACAGGGGTAATAAGACAGGCTAGATGAGAGACCTGGAATTAAACTCTCACTACAAACACAAGTCTCTTCACGGGTGTTTTGGCTTGAAAACATTCTCTGTTTCTCATGGCCAGGTTTATTTTGCTGTAAAGGTTTCACTCAAGCGGGCAGCAGGGTAATGCACAGAGAGTCCCCTCAGGGCACAAAGAGCAAGGAAATATCACTTCCAAAACTGTGATTGGCAAATCACAGCGGCTGAAGGTTGCAGTGCTAATGTAGACTCTCCTACATGCACAGCTAGCAATGTAGTGGGTTTGGGTGACTTCCACCACCTACCATTCTCAGCTTTCTGCTTTCCTCTCTTTTCAAAGTTGCATCAAGTAAAACAAAGTGCAGCTACTTTCAAAGTCCAGTCCCCCGAGGAAGCCCAGAAAGTCATTCTGTTGTTCCCCATTTTATTTGCATCCACACTAATTACTCAGGCAGTAATTGAAGGGACTTTGAATATTTATAAAAACTACATCAAAGGTGCAGCGCTATTTTCCCTTCTTCTATGACCTGCAAGGAAACAGAAAAAAAGCCCCAGATAATTCCATTCAAGTTATTTAGTCCCATAGCTTTCATCTGAGTATTTTTTCTAGGGGGTTATAGGCTGGGCTTTGTTGTTTTTCTTGCCATGGCTAATTTAGTTCTCTGCATGTGTTTCAAGCATTGTGCTAAGGAGCTGCATTGTTTGTAATGATGGTGAGGGAGCATCAGTGCCTCTCTGAGGTCCTACAGTGGCTGAGGGGAAGGCTCCCAGATTCACAGTCTCCTTATCAGGCCAAAAGGCACACTATAGCCCATTTATTTCAGAGACAAATGCCAGCAGGATTGAAATCTGCGAGTTTGCCCGATCAACGTGAGCAGCTAAAAGAGGCTGATCCTCTGCCAAGCAAGAAACTTGAAGGAATGAGAACATTAGCTCGCTAAGCCACAGTGCTAGACTTGACTGCAGACTTAGCAAGGATAAAACAGGTTTTATTTGCTGCAAAGTGATAGCTTCAAATGCATATTCAAAATATACGGCTGAGATAATTTCTCTTGCACTCTAAAAAAGATGTCATTGCCTCGGTGCTAGTGAAGCATGCTATGTTACATACTTACCCTTTTCATGGGTTTGTCATTAATACGACAATAAGCACAGGATTGACAGCTGATTTATTTATTTATTTATTTGGGACAATTCCATGCATTGAATAGAAAAGCATTTGCATCAGCTGGCCTTAAGGCTTTCTAACTGTTTATTCTTCCTAAAAATACGTACACTTTTTTTTTAGAAAAAAAAAAGAAGACATCGTGGTTTTGTTGTTCAGTGCGAGCTATGATATTGCTTCATTATGGATTATGGCAGCAAATTTAAATAGAAGCACTTCTGAACTGAAAAGGAAACTAAAGTGACAGCAATTGAAGATTTCTCTGATTTCAGGTGCATCGGTGACCTCAGTCCAGCTTGCCTGGGGCTTGATATTTTGCTCACTTAAATCAGTGGTTAAAACCCCTTAGCTTTCTTGGCACAGAACTAGCTCTTCAGCAGAAATGCTTACCACTGTCTGTCTCCACCTTCCACAGTGCCTGGTGTTGTGGTGTTTTACAAAAACACAAGGTGTTTTATTTCCCTCCTACCCCAAGCACACATAAATAAGAGTATTTTGGCTTTTCCAGCATGCCTGTTTTGTTAGAGCACTGTCCTTTACAGATGAGCATCAGCCTGTGTTGTAAGCGGGATTAATTTCATGTTACTGCAGCTGTGGAAAAAGCAAGGAGGTCTCATCCATGGTATTTGGTTTTGCTCCCTTGGGAGGGCAGATCTTTCTGTTTTAAGCTGTCTTCCAAATAGCTGGGATTCATTAACCTCTGGAGCTGCCTTTTGTGCTAGTGCCTCACTGTACAGAAACCTGAGAGATTAGTGTAGGCCAGACATCTAACTTTTTGTCAGCCGTGACTAGTGGAGATGAATCCCACTGTAGGTAACATCCTTTCTTGTTTTTGTTACTCAGGGCTGCTTCAGTGTCACTCCAGCACACTGTTATGCTCACCCTAGTTTTGGTCCTGGATCCCAGTCACAACCAAGTGCCTCACAAGAAACTCAGTCCCCAGCACTTCAAAGCCACATCTTCACCTTCATAAAATTGTACTTGTGTGTATTTCACTGTTATCCTTTTCTCACTCCTCATTAAAAAAAAAAAAAAGTGTTCTCTGTTAATTCTGCACGTGGCATGTTCTCCCCGCAGTTCTGTATAGCATTTTCATAGCCTTTGCTGTCTGCACTAACTGAAAACTATTAAAAACATCAAGTACTTCAAAACAAGCAGGTGTCAAAAAGAAAGCTCTCTTCTAAGTATCCCTCTTGCTGCTGGCAATCATTACTAGCAATTGCAAAGCAGATGATTTAAATCTTGTCTAGCTGTCTCCCACATTTCTAAAGCATCCCTGATGGAGTTTTAGCTTTAGCTGTCCTATTCTTTCACTCAGGGTATTTTCTTTACGTTAACATATCTTGTTGAGAAGTCACTCAGGGCCAAGGCATCTGACAGAGGTCTGCTGCTCTCAGTGCGTGTCCTAACTGATCGGCACCAGGTTACAAGAGTTGCGTGAGCTTCTGTGACACAGCACAGCCACCGGCAGCCACTGGCAGGCAGGGTACATCAAGGACTGGAGCATGTGTTTTTTGAAGCTGGTATTACCAAGTAGCAGGTGGTATGTTCCCTTAACCAACATTGTGGTTTGCAGTTTCATTTCATTATATTATATTCTTATTAAATGTTTTGGTGTTGATGTCACAGCAGGTAACTAGAAGGTGAGATGGGTGTTGAGATCAAACTGTTTGAAACAGCACCCGCCCCTCTGCACGGGGCTTAGCTGTTCTAACTGCATTGTAGTCCTTGGCGCCCTGTTTAACTGAACTGGGGAACGTACTGCAGGGTGTTATAGCTTCCTCTCTGCTCCCATCCAATTGCTTTTTATGTATTTTTTTTAAAAAAAGAAGCAACAGGAGGGTGGCTAGTACTCAGATCTCGTCATGACATTGAGGGAAGGAGGAATCAGGCTACAACCCAAGAATGGGGTGGTTGGGTGAAAGTTCTCTGTCCTTTGGTGTAGACAGCATCGTTGTTGGGAGTAAGTAACACAGACTGTTACCAAGTTAGTCCCATGACTTTATAAAACAAAACTTTGCCTTTCTAATACCTGTTATGTGATGCGAATCTAGAATGATTCTGTTGACCTCAGTTCTGAGGTTCATTGTTAAATGCTGATTTTAAATACAGTTATAGCTTTTTGACAATTTAGGGATAAATCCTATGCTGGCAGAACTGATGGGTTTACACAGTGTAAATTATTTTAGTTTTGCATTGCCAATGAATGATGCAGAGCCAATCACTATGCCTCCTTAATTGTTATTCTAATCAGGTTGCAGTACATTCTATGTATAAATCCAGTCTTCCATTTACACCACAGCATATATCATTGCTGCAATTGTCATGATGTGTGCGTGTTTATATTTATAAATACATATGTAGTCCAACTTTATCTACATGTATATTTATATATACACACACAAACTCTCTCTTATATGTACAAGTATATATATAAATATATGTAAACAAGCTTATATATATAAAAAAATCTGTGAGCTCTTGTAACCTACAATAAAGAATTACAAATTGCATAGAGGATAAATGCAATTTTCTTCTTAATATTTTTTTTCTGGAATGAGATACAAATCCTGTGAATGGAGCTAGAGAAAAGCATAATTTGCAGCACAGAAAGGAAATGGTTTTGATGTTTATGAATCACCGCTATCAAATTTGTACAAGTAGAATACAGTACACTGGATATATATACACAGCATCCCCCTTCATGTTTAAAACATTCTAGAGAGCTTAACAAATGATAACCTAAGATAAAGCTACTATTGGGTCAAAGGATGAATTAAACAAGTGTTACCTTTAGTCTTGACATGAAAGCATTTACAGAGCCAATGTTCTAAATCTCTGCTGGCAGAATATTCAGAGGTGGCAAACAAAGGAGCACTTAAGATGCACAGGCTCTTTCAGCTATGGATTTATAATGATATTCCTGTAGAGCATTTGTAGAACACAAAACCTGACTTGGGCAGTAAGGAAGTAATACTTCAGCCGGATATGTAGGGCCTGGAGATTAGATGAGCACCTGGAATACCTTCAGGAACTAACAAAAGCCTGAGAATAGATTGCCTTTGGGGTAACTGAGAGCAATTGCAGCTGACTTGGTGACCTTTGCCTCCTCCTCACTGCTATATTAAATTCATACAGCTCCATGTTTTTTCTTGCTTTTTTCACAGTTGCCATTCTGGAGGTACATTTCATGATTATGCAAGTGCCAGGCTGAAAGCCCCTAAATGCGTGTCACTGGCACAGTGGCTACACCCATAGTTTGTCCAAGAAACTACTTCCCTTCTGTCCTGAGTGCATCAGCACGAAGCAGGGGAGAGGGCAATTCGCCCTCTGTGGCCGGTCACTGATTTTGGCTGAGCAGTTTGTTGTGTTGCTTTCATGATGTGTACACATGTCAGTCAGCCAAGATTCAGAGAACTGGTAAAATCTAAGTGAATGCTCCTTCCCATACAGCATCAAGAAGCTGACGGACGATTATGACTTGCAGTTGTTCCTCAATGGATCTCAACTCAGTCCAGCTCTCTGGTGCGGATAATAGTCCATCGTTACCTTGGTCTATTATGTTGTATTGAAGTGAACCATTTGTCTGTTCTTGAACCCCAAAATGTGCTTTTAAATAAATTGCATTCACTTTTGAAAACCTCTGGTTCATTTTTAAAAAGCCTTCAGGAAAACCAAGAGGCTAACAACAAAGAAAAAACTCGTAGGATATTTAGAAGTAGGCAAGGCTCATGTCCCGGACAGAAGCCTTCAACCATTATAACTTTGTCATGTAAAGTGCAGTAGACAGAGCCATTGACTAAATTGTCCTTGACCCAAATTTTATTTTGTTGTGTGTCCTGCTGTTTTGAAACAATGTGTTTCAAGAGAATTCCAATAAAGAGTGAAAGTACCTGAAACTGGAAGAAAGTGGATTTTAAGTGCTTAACTCCAGAATTGCTATCCAAATCTCCCTTGCTGCCCACATTCCATCAGTGTCTTTTGTTTTGTTTTCCTTTCAGTAAGCTCTAGAGAAGCCCAGCATTCTGTTTTCCTCGCTACATAAATGCACCCCCTGTCTGAGCATCTCCAGTCTAATAAGAGTCTAAGAACTACTCAGACAAATACTTGTTGTAGAGTACATCTCAGCCGCAGGGACAGGATCAGACACCACACACAAGGGACAGGCAGCTGCATTTCCCACGAGAGACTCCTGGTTACGAGGTGGCAGGCACAGTGTCTATGCCCCTTGCAGCCTGCCAGGGTTCAAGCCCATGTCTTCACATTGAGGAAGGGGTCCTAATCTTGGCAAGACAGGCTGGCCTAAGCAGACAGTCTCTCCACTGGGCTTACTGCATCTGCACAGGAAAAAGAATACAGAAATCGTGGGTTGAGAGACAAACAAAATGCAGGAAGGCTCAAGAAGTTAGGGCATTCACCTGCACTCCTGGAGACATCTGGAATTCAGACCATCCCACACCAAGAATAACAACAGACCTGCTACCTTTGAACAAAAAATTGAATTTCACAAATCCATTCCTTTGTATAGTCTCTGTTTATATCCCCAGATCCATGCAAGGTGCAGCAGCATGTTTGCTGAATGCACCATTTCATTTCACATTTGCAAAAGGCTTTCAGAGTGCTCGCCTGAAGAGCAGGTGCTTGCCAAAGGACTGGCAGCCGATGGCAGTAACCCGTTAGCACTGTACGGCGAAGGGGCTGCACGGCACACCTCATGCCAAGGAGCTCACCTCTCGGCTGCTTGAGAGCACACCCTTCCGCAGTCATGGTGCTGAACACCTCTGTGTGTAAAAACTGCTTAAAAGGCTGCTGCTAATATGTAATAGAGGCTAATTCCAGAAGTCAGGAAAGCTGATGTTTTGTCTGAAAACAAACACAATATGTGTTTGTACTGGAAGTTGTAAACAAGGAGGCATGCCGGGTAGGTAGCCTCAAGCTAGCAGAATTTTTTAAAAATCCTGAGACGTGTCTTTACATTATTTATAGGCTCGAGAAGATTCATTGTTTGTGAAACAACAGGCAGCCCTTGTGCTACATCTATTGACACAGTGAAACC
Source organism: Steatornis caripensis (assembly GCA_013398225.1). NCBI lineage: Eukaryota > Metazoa > Chordata > Aves > Caprimulgiformes > Steatornithidae > Steatornis > Steatornis caripensis. The sequence continues at coordinate 214,580 of VZSC01008095.1, read as the reverse complement.
TTCATGGATTGAAATTTGCTTTGATATCCTGTAGAGATTTTCTCCTAAAGTCTGAGTTTCTTAAATACTCTGCACTCAAGCTCACCGCGTCTCTCACATGCAGGCTCTCTCGCTGCGTCTCGTGCGCTGCACACAACACTTCACAGCGAACCGAACCCCATGTGGTAGGAGAGAATTATCAAGGGTGTATGGTATTTTTAAAGAGCAAATTAGTAAAACATTGATTCTTATTAACTCAAATAAAAGCAAATTTCATGAAGGTGTTAGCAAAGAGTGAAATAACGGTTATGTACACGGAGTCGGTGTGTTCTCTGCAGAATGCAGCATAAGATAAAGATGCCTGTTTTATAATATTAGCAGAAAGAAGAGAACAAAGCAAGAAAGAGCACTGAAAGACTAATTCCTCCCCCAAGAAAACAACACAAAATAGAGAATGCTCTGTACTTGCTGCCACTCTTTATGCTCCATGGCAATAGGAGAGCAGACAGCAAAGGCTCTGTGGGCCAAATTCCATCGCACGTAACTCCTCTGAAGTCCGAGATAGTACACCAGAGATTAACACAGTCCTTATCAGACTGAAAACTGGTTTTGCATTTTATTTATTCTTATTTATTGAACTGCAGTAGCCCCTAGAGGCTCTCAGTAGGACTGCTGTACCATTCTGCTCCAAGAGAAAACAGGAAAGGACAATGACAGGACACTTGGGCACTCACTTTGATTTCACCTTGGGTCCAGCACAAGCTCAGAAGTCTTCTTCTGTACTTCCTTTCCAGAGATCCTCTTCATGTCCTCTTTTTGTATATATCACCGAGATCCTCTGACAGAAAGACCCCAAAGTTGGTGAAATTATTATGACACATAGCTTGCTGTTGTCTGCACCTCCACTAACTCATCCTTACCTGTTGCAAGCAATGTCTCGTTTGACAGAGGAAACAATGTCTCTGCCGTATCGTAGATGGGCCTTACAGCAGAGATCTTCTATTAGCCAGTACTAAGAGCTCCCGAGGCAAAACAAAAAGAAGAAAAAAGTCAAAGTCAGCAGTATAGCTGTCAGAAAAGCACTGGGGTAGTCAAACGGGATCTTCAGTCATTCCTGCTGGGCTGGAAAGAATGATGTCTTGTCATGTGGAGCCATTAAAAGTAATTAAAAGCTAAGGAAAAAATAAAAGGAGACTCATAGGAATACCCCCTCTAAAACAGATGTTTTAAATTGCTAAAGACTACTTTTCCTTTATTTGGGGAAAAATTTCCTTTTTCTTTTTTTGTATGTTTCGGTTTTTTCTCCTTTTCCCTAGACTAAGTCCTCAAGCTATAACATTGCCAGAGAAAGTAGCTTCACTATTAAACAGGCTTTATCAATATGAAGATATCACTACATACTGCAGGGACAGGCAAAGGATAGAAGTAGACACAACAGTAATGCTGGACCCCTGCCCATTAAACATACACAAAAACAGTCTCTGGTGCAGCTGGCACTGGCTAATAGGCAGTTTAACTTGCTTAGCACGCTGCTGAGTCCTAAATCCGCTTTGTGCACCGCTATAAGTGGTCTGAATATTGCTCTTATATCCCTGGCATCCTGATGCATTTTGCATAAGAAACATTTTATTTCTGTACTAGGTTTCTTGTAAGGATCCTAGATTGTTTTACAAACTTTACAAATCTCGTTAAGGTCTTGCAAAATCAGTAAATATATTTTAAATTATTTACAACACAATCATTGAAGGCACCATTGCTTCTATCTCTGAGATTCATCCTGGAGGTGGATGTGCTGCAGTATGTTTGAAATCCAGAGAAGGTTTGACATTCCAGAGTAACACTATCCAATCAGTTGGGAAAAGATGTGAACAACAAAACCACGTGTATCAAAAGGACAGCAAAGGAGGCTCTTGTTTTCAGAAGATAATCTTCAAAACTAAAAATGACCTGTAACAACAAGTCTTTCTGATAATCCATTTTGCCTGAAACAATCAAGGGATCTTGGCACGATTCTCTCCATAATCCAAAGGCTGAGCCTTTTAGCACATGGCTGTGTCCTGATCCAAAGGGATTAGGGCTTCCTAGTCACCTGCCAACATCACTTCTGCAGTTTTCCTCAGTGACTTCTTCTATTGTGTGTCTTTGCCTGTCAATACCTACTGAGGCTGGATGGAGCTCATGCCTCAAGATATTCTGTTATAGCAATTTAGTGCCAATTTCTCTGCTGGCTGTGACGAGTTCCTCAGAGGGAGACGTGCAAGGCATCTCTTTGTATCTGTTTTTCTCAGTAGCAAGCCAAGACTAGTTTCTGCCTCTCAAAGATAACTAGTGAAAGGAGAGAATACGACAAACAGGAACGGGAGGGAAAAATCATCCAAGCACATCCGTGGCAAGGTTGTAGTTAATGAGGAGAAAGTGTGAGAAGAAGGACGTGAAGAGTACAGTCTGACCAAGCAGTGGTTTTGGTGCATCACTGACACAATGCCTTGAGTGGGCAGGACCTGGGGACTCCTCCATGGGAACACGGATAGCTCCCAGCACCAAATTCAGCCCAGCAGTGGTGGGGGCAGGAACCACCACCTGCTGGGGGCCCAGACCATCCTGCTAGATGGAGAAGGGAGCACACACACACTGCCTGGCAAAGATGCTCCTTGCATATGAGTTGCACAAAACCCACTGAATGCTCAATGACCACATTTCACACCTTGCACCACTGGGCTCAGCCAGGCATTTGTTCTTGCTGGGAATATGATTATTCAGCTTTTCCTTGCATCTGACCTGAAGACCATCTACACAAATGTAGGGGCTCAAGGCAGGAAATGCTCATAGGTTTCACTTGTGTATGAACTGGAACAGAATATAAAATAACATGTAAGGGAAGCTAATACTAATAATCATTTCTCATGTCAATATGTGCAATGGGTGGCATTAATAGCACGCTTAATATTTTTGCTAACTCAGAAAAGATGCTCTGGAGTGCTATTACTAATGACAGTGCTGCATTGTTATGTAGCTCAAACTTCAGGCCAGAGATGAGTGCTGCAGTTCATACCACATTTTGTGGAACAAGGACAAATCTAGCCTTCCTTTTAGCCCCTATAGGGCTGACTTTTTTCGTCCTTTAGATCTAGGATGATTGGGGGTACCCTTTTGCCGGTGTGACCAATATAAGTTTAGTAGTCACAATGTACTTAGGGATCTAGGGAAAACATTAAGATCCAGACTATCTGGATCCTTTCTCATGTGTTTACCACAGGAGGGAATATGTCTTGACATAGATTTTGCATGTAGACTGAGCAAAACCTAAGTATTACAGTTACACACACACGCCACTCCCCCACCCCCTCTGTACCCTAATGGCTCCACTGAGCTTCATAAACACAGTTCTTTCAAAGAGAATTTTGAATTCTTTCAAAGAGATACTGTCAATGGGAGAAGGAACCATTATCTTCAATCTGTGATTAAAACTAATCAAGAACTAATGAAAAGAAATACCCCTCAGCAGCTGGTGAACACTCAGGATCTGCATAGTTTTCAGTACAGAGGGAATTCACAGGCCTCCAAAACTGCCAGAATTGATCTGGCGGGCCAGCACAACTTGAAGTCAAGAGCAGCACAGATATGTATTCATAAATACATACATCCCCTGGGAGTTTAAATTTTCCTTCAGCTCAGGCTGTGTAGCCAGTTTGCACAATCCAATTAACAGAATTTGTTACTGCCATAAGAGTTTGCAGTAGTGGTTCGATCAGCACATGTGAGCCACAATCGAATCTAATTCATTTTTTCCTAACTGTATGGATTCCTCAATGCTAGTGTGAGTAAAGGATTGTAAAAATCCAAATTTTTTGTCATTAAAGTAAAAGCTCTGCCTATGAATATGTACACAAAACATCCCTGTTGTAAAAGCAGCAGCCATTTTACTTTGTCACTTCTAGAGAAGAATTTGACTTCCCAAAGAGAGAGAATGAAACACAAGATGATCACAGATTTTATTCAGGCTAGCATCTTCAGCAGTAAAGTAGTGGGTGTAATCCTTACACAGAGGTTCTACCATTTTAATCACAGCAGTAGAGTGGTACGACTCTGTGTGTAGGCAAGCTATAAAATTAATTTTCTGAGCTATGACATTCCTATGTTCTTGCTTATATTTTTCTTTGCAGCCTCCATGAATTAGTGTGAGTTATAACCTAATGTTAGCTTAGATGAAGGCAGAGTTTGCAAGCAGCGCCTGCAGAGAGGGGTCTGTGTGTTTTGGGCGGGTGTTCTGTAGCTCAAATCCATTTCTTCACTTCTGACTTGTTATTTACAACTATTTATTATTCAGATTTCAAAGGCAGCAAAATGTGTCGGCCTGTCACACTCTGTAAGTTGACTGTCAATAGGAACTTCTGAAACAGCCCATCTTCCCTTACTGGCTAGCAAATAACACCTACCAGAAACAAAACGTTTGCCTTTTATGTTCTTCAGGAAACAAGAAAGCAAGCACAAAAAATTTGAACAATAGCCTCTCCCGTGGAGACTCTTTTATGGGCTGGCACTTACAAACTTTTGGAATATTACCTTATTCTGGCTTCATTCACTATATCACCATTAGCTTTGTGTTCTGGATAGCACAGTTAAATTACTGTGACTGCTATAGTTAAATTATTAATGTTGCCTTGGTTGCTAATCCAGTGCTGACTGCTTGTTACCTTGGATTGTGTGGCTGGTTACAGTTCACCGCCTTTTGTCCCTGTCTTCCTGGGGTACTATCTCTAACCAACTACCAAGTCTGATGCTTTCTTGTTATTCTTGCTAGTTATTAAGCAGCTCTCTTAACTTTTCCTTTGGTGTCACAGCAACAGTGCTAATAAAAACTAGATTGGACCTGGAATACGGAAGCTATATTTCTACCCACGGAGCAAGCCCGGCTCAGCCTGCAGCACAATAGGCTTCCCCGCTTTGCCATGTCAGACCTTGGCTGAGATGTCGAAGTGGAGTAATTACTGCTATTTCTGTTGCTGCCACCTACACCCAGGGAGGTAAACTCATACCACACGGCTAAAGGCATGCTATCAACTTTTCCATGTTCCCATGCAGGTCCTCTGGATTTGAACCAGCAGCTCACTACTGACTCTATAGCCTGCACAAATTCCTAGAGCTATCTACAGTCTTTGCCATGGATTATTTCAGCAGTGTCCAAAATAAGTCAATAAACCAGTGGGCAGAGTCAGCTGGGAACTGAAATTTTTGCTTGCAGGTTACTCTGCAATTCAATAATTCTAGTTACCAGTCAGAACAAAAGCCTTTCTTAAAATAACCATTTCCTGCAATTGAAAATTCTTTTAAAAAAATTATCAGAAGAGGACTATTTTAAAATATTTTGCTCTGAACCATTTCACTTCTGTTTTATATGACATTCACTGTTGTAATAGCACATCTTTAATATGCCTAATATCTTACACAGGTAATATATAGCAATCACGTACAATGTTTTAAACAACCCATCAAAATGAAATGCTCCAGCATTATGTTTTGAATTTTCCCTGTACAAAGTCAAAAATTGAACTTCTACAAAATACTCCTATTTACGTGAAGCCACATTTTTAATGGAGAGTTGGTTTTCCTCTATAGCTACCAATAGCTACAGGCAATACCATGATATATTTCTTTCACTTACCAGAATACACTTGGACATTGGAGTTTTTTTATGTTGCTCAGTGTCTTTGCTAACACTCACAGGTTAGCCACACATACCTGGAACAACAAAGGTTATTTACTCTCTGGATCTGGAGCTTCTCTCCTTTCCATGTTTTTCTCAGGCTTGATTTGGCTGGTTTCTGGTTGTGCTGGATGTCATGCCCCATGCCTCCTTTCCAAACATTGGGAGGCAGAAGCACAGATGTGCCCATCTCAGTGGGCTGGCAGGGAACCTCCCAGTTCTGGGGCGCTGGACAGGCAGAGGGAGACCAGTGCCACCCTGGAGCCTGAGAGAGCATACGGAGCAGAGGTCACACACAGCCAACGTCCTCGTTGCAAGGAAGGGCTTGCGCTAAAAGGATTGCTTGTGTTTTGCAGCCTCATGTAATGCCTGCTTTTTCCTTTCATATGCCGAAAACTCATGGTCAAAGTGGAAGAGACTTACCCTGAAGTAATTTTCCTATATATGCACATACATACGTATTTCTTTAGCTATCTGTACGTATATAGATGCATTGATATAAAATTCTAATTATATTTTGCCCATCTTTGATATTGAGTGAAAAACCAAACTAGCTTTTCTATTTTCCTAGCTCATTATGTTATTCCTCGGTGTACTTGGGAAACAAAAGCTGGCACCCTTTGTCAAAATAAGGACAACTGCAATGCCATGAAGGAGGATGACCTCAGTCTACCAGAGCAAAGAGCACATGGCTGCCCACCCACTAGCATCTCTGCTGCCTTAAAAAGCCATCCCAAAGCAACCCATGCCAACCCAGCAGAGGCATCACTCCTCCCCTCCTCACCAGCCCATCTGCAACCTCCCTCTGGTGTGAGTTCATCTCCTGTCTGCTCTTGGCAGAAATCTCAGCAGGGGAAGCTTTTCTACCAAGTGTGTCAGGCAAGCCAGGCTGCTTTACTTCTGAGTTTGAGCTAACATGAATATTAGCAAAAGGCAGCAGACAGATGTATTGCCTCTAGCTACTAAGACACTATCAAAGATCCACTGCTTGACATCTGTGTCCATGGGAAGGTCTTTGCTCTACATGTTGAAGCAGATGCTGGATCTTCTTGGATCTTTAGCAAGAGAGAAGACCTTTAAACTTGACTGCCTCCTATGTCTTAGAGACACTTCCTATCATCTTGTCTCTGCAACAATTTACTGCTTTGTAAGAGGTGATAGCACCAATAAGTAAAGAAGCTCTTTGCTTTGGCTTTCTCTGTGGAATGATTGTCATATAAAGCCCACTAGTTTCTGCAGTCTTGACAGGGCAACTTTTGATGTTGGGAAGGAGCAAGGAGAGCATTTACTTATAGCGAGGCAGGAGCAGGGATTAATCTCAGAGAATATTTGTTTTGTCTACACCACAGAGAAGAGACATGCTGAAACAGATGGCTTACAAGGTACAGATACGAAGTTTTCCTCATTGACAGGCAAGAGGAAATCATATTCAGTATATCTCAGTCAACGTTAGATGCTACCTGGTAGTAAACAGTTCGTTCCCATCTGTACTTATAGACCAGCACTAGGTCTGGGGAGCCATTCTGATCTCTATGGCAAGCAACACAGAGAACTTCTCATCGGTGCCAATGAGAGCCCTGATCTGGGGCTCCTCACTAGCCAGTGCTATGCCAGGTCACCTCAGGTGAGGCTAAACAAGAGGTTTGCATTGGGGTCAGAGGAGGCAGGAGCATTTCTTTGTCTCTCTGCTTTTTGAAAGAAGAGCAGGCTGAACTTTATGACAGAAGAAAATGGTCCTATCCACAAAAAACCAAAAGCACTGACTATAACATGGCGCTCAACTACATTCTGGCTAAATTTTACAAGAAATCTGAAGCAAAACCAAAACTTTGAACAGCATTTCAAATGGAAAATTTAATTTCATTTTTGCGGATGAAAACTCATGCTTTATAGAATCCTTCTATCTACATGTTGGTTTGAGTCCACTTACATCTTCCTTCCTGAAGTTTTGAAACTCTTGCCTGAGCTCAGTCAAATTTGACAAAGATATGGAGACCTCAGAAATAATGAAGGCTCTGCAGATTTCTTTCCTGTCTTCAGAACAGTTTTGGGTGGCTGTGCAGAAAGAGTGAGACTCTGTCCGTGGCTCTGGGAAGAAGAGGCAGCAATGTTAGTTCACCCGTTACATATCAAAGAGTTCACGCAAGAAACCAACATTATAAAACACTCTAGCATTTGGAGATATTCCATAAGAGCTCTGAAGAACCAAAATTAAAGTCCATAGGAAAACAGCCACACTAAATCTAAATTTTCCCCGTTTCATCACACCTTTCTGCTTTCTATCCCTAAATGTATTAAAAAAACAAAAGTCATGTAATGTTCCCTTTTCTCCAGTTTCTTTTCTTTCTCCACTCCTAGTTTTTCAAAACTCACCCCAAGGACAAGTTTCCAAATGGAAAAAATGAGCATAAAGATCTGTAATTGATGCTTGCTAACTTTATCAAAAGCAAGGAATATCTGTGAAAGTGGACTTAGTAAAAAGTAAGATTTTATTTATAGGGCATCTGGTTTTTAGGTTAGGAAAAAGGTAACGTTTCTGGGAGAAAGAGGAAAATAAAAATCCTTAATTTCCACAACAACATGCTAGTAAAAAAAAATAAAATCAAAAAGGTCCATATGAATTCTCTGACATGAAAGTAATTGAAAATTTCTATGTTTTGGTGCTTTAGTGTTTTAAGCAACAAAACTGAAATGTCCAAGGACTCATTAAGTGAAGTCCTCATTTGCCATACAAATGCAGAAACATCTCCTATAGTCTATTTCATGCAGTAGGCTGCTCTTTTAACACATACGCTTATCAGAGGCACCTGAAATATGTGACTGCAGCTTTCAGTCCCTGAGGGCATTTTATTACAAATACGCATGTTGATACTGGCTAACGTGTATTTATATCTTAATTTTCAGTGCCCAAAATGTATCTAAGTCTTCCCCTATAAACAACACTTAAATACAGTTATTGGTTGCTAGTAGCTGTTTTGCCATTAACTTCTCTTGGGTCAAGAATGCAATGAAGATTTTAATTACGCAGGTCATTTGAGGAAAGCCTTAGCAGAGTCCAGTGAGATACCTCTCGCCTATTGGAAATCTCGTCTTTTCACAGACCTGAATATGAACCTTTTTTTTTTTTTCCCTGGACCAAGGTATATCTAGTTTCTGGTTTTCTGCTCTTCTGAGTGTCATTTTTTCTTCCTCTTTTTTTCTTTCTCCTTGGGAATATCTATTGTCTTAAAGATAAACTCAGTTTTCTGAGACCAGCTAATCGAGGTAGTTTAGTGAGTTTATTTTCCAGGAAACAACGATGTGCAGAGTGCAAATGGAATTGCTTTAACAGCTAGCAGAACGGGATCTGTGTGAAATTTCCCCCACGTCTCAGCTACTTTCACTATATGCCAAATCACAGTTTCAGAAGGCTGAAATAGATTCAGCACTTCAGACTTTGATTTGGCTGCTACAGAATCTTATCATTCCCGAACACAAATGCTTCTTCTGTAGTATTATACACATTCCAGAAAATCTGGATTTACAGATTAAATTTCAGAAAAGCAAAGGTATATATTATCAAAAAACATTGTCCTATGCCAACGGGCATGGCTCCTTCCAAGAACTGTGCTTTGGAAAAGCAGACAGTGTGATCCATGGCTGACACTCAGGAGTTGCCCCCTCTGATGTTACACTGACAGGGGGGAAAAATAAAAGTATAAATTTAAATTCCTGAGTGTCAGGTATAAGTAGTTCATCTGTACATCCTAAGTATGCTTCAGCCTTACAGATTTTGTTTAAACTATCCTTCTAGAGCACATCTTCTGGTAGCCTGCTGCAGCGCTGACTGACAGGTGATGCTCTGCATGTTTATTTCCACTCAGGTGGCCTCGTCTGCACCTCTCCTTTGGGATAACTTCAACACTCCAAACCACAGGGGCACTGAGACCTCCCAGCTCCCTCTTGTGGTCTGAAATTCCAGATTGGTGATGGGCAACACTAATCTTCACGCCACTGAGTGATCACCTTACATTCAGGAAGCCTGCAGGATAAAGCATGCCCTACCTTTACCAGCTGATGGAGGATGGCTGGGTGTTAGAGAGCTCCTAGAGCCCAGGACCATACCAACCTCCTCCAGACCAGTGAGGACAAGCGGTGTTCCAGGGGCATGCCTAGGCCCAACAGAGCACCAGGCAAGAGCTGCAATTGCAGGTGAGTAGCGTGGACTCCTCAACAGTGCATAACGTTTGGTTCAGCAAGCGCCACTGGTGCCTGTCCATGCAGACCCCTCTGTCAGAAGCTCAGACATGTGTCCCTGAAACAATAGACATGTACCATTCACATGACAGCACATACAAGCAGCCCACACTGAGCTTCAGCAAGTTGATGAAGTTTTGCTCAGCCCTGTTGAGCACTCTACTGGCTATGAAGCGTGTGAGTTTCACAGATATTCTTGGTCTTGGGGTTGGTTTTTTTTTGCAGTGTGCATGTGTTCACCAGCTCCATTTCAAGAAGATCATCATGGAGCTCTCAAATAGCAGTGACTTTTAATTGCTACCTATCAGTATTGGATTTGAACTGGTGACCCGGAGATGAAAGCAACCATTCCTAATCCCATCACCCATCTCCTGAGTCCACCGGTCCCTGAAGAATGTGATTCATTAACTGAACTGCTCTTTTGCTGACTGTATTTTTCCAGCACCTCGTATTCTACATGAAATTACAATATTTTTCCCATTCTCACTGTATGTATGCCAGATACTTACATATCTCCAGTTAGTTTGCTAGCTAGCCTCATAGGAGTTGTGTAAATGGCATTATCAAAATCGCATCTCCCTGATTCATTACTTCCAATTTTATAAAATAGCTGAGTTAGTGAAGACACTATCAAAGGGGTTTTAAAATAAACATGCTTAATCTTCTGGAGATTAAAAGAGATAGTATGGGTGACATATTATTTTACCCCAAGCCATCAGAAATACAACGTACAAGAAAAACACATCAAACAAATAGGTACAATAGAGAGCATTTCAATGAGAAGATAATCACACTGCAGGATTCACTTCAACTCAGTGGCCTAAATATCGTCCTATATGAAAAATAAAATGGAAAAGGAATATTAAAAAAGCATATTTATATCCCACAGTCTACTTACAAAAATGAACGGCAACTAATATCTAGACTCATTTATTTTTAAATTAATTTCTAAAATTTACATCTGTCCAATAGACAAAAATTAAAATAACTTAATATGCTAGGAAGAAAAAAGCAAGGTGATCAATTTCTAGCATGATGAAAATTTTTGTTGCTAAGTCTAAAATGATTAGGCAATGTATCTCTAACCAGGTATCAAGAAAATTACACTGAGTGCCTGATTATCTTAGTATTTTTCACAGAAAATCTACGGTACTCAGAAGAAACACACGGCCTGCCACTGTAGAAATTCATGGGAAGCAGTGTAGACTCAACTCTGTAGAAAAGGAATTAATTTAATAAATCTTAAATCCTTCTGCTATTCATCCTGGCTGCAAAGGGATGGCTGATGCAGAATAATGCCCTATTTTCATACACCATGCTGGGCTATTAGATGTACAGATGCTATTAGGTTCTGTCCAGAACGTCTGTTGGTGTAACTGGCATAAATCAAGTGAAGTTAATTGAGCTATGCAAATTTACCCAGGTAGCTGGGAGAAAATCACATATTCATTTATGGCATGCCTGAGAAGCCTGGAGAAGGGTATTTTAAGGCATGTTATGTTCTTTGAAGTTAGGAACCTGATTGACTCTTTCCAGCAGATGCAGTCTCTTTGTGACTAATGGCTTTTCCACTGACTAAATATTTGGGCTCATACTCCATAGGGCCCAAGCTTCCTGCCAGATTTTCACCGAAAGAAGATCTCATTTCTACTGTGTAATTATTCTGTTAATTAAGTTTTCACACATCTCTGTTATGTGCACTGTGGCATTTCGTCTGCCTTCAAATCATTCTACAAATGCAAACGGCCAAAGTAGGAAAAATATAGGATATAGGCTTTCACTAACAATTTTGCGTCACACCTGTTACCAGCTGATCGTCAACATAGCCATCTGACTAGCACATAGCCTAACTTAGGGAGACACGATGTTTTCCATACAGTCAAAGCCAGTGGTCCAAAAGAGCCATGGATCACTCATTGCACTTGGGAAGGGAAGATCTTCGCTCAATCCGTCTAAATGACTGGGCTGAAATCCACTCCCTGCCTTCCTCCATCCCCAAGCATTTTGCTTTAATAGATTTTGCTAAGATAGCTTCAAGAGCTCCAAACTCAAACCCACCCCTCTAATACTGTTTGCTTACCTGGCATTACAATAAAAACCTTACCTCAGCTAAGGTCCCCACCAAAGATTTCTTATCCGTCACCACCTGTGAACAGTACATGCTGTGTTCACACCAGCATTGGGAGAGCAGAAATAAGTGGTCGCCTCCCTTTTGCGTGAAGCTATGGACAAAAGATTGTTACTCAGTTCGGTTTCTTTCAGTCCAGGTCGTATGACCTGACGAAATGCATTTCGTATCAGGCAGTGGGCAGGTTCACAGCCGGTGCTGGAAAGGCAGCAGTTACAGAGAACGTTGCAAGCTGGTCTGATGCTTCAGATCTGTTCAATGGCTCTCAGCTAGTTCAGGTGACATATTCATCTCTGCTGGGCTATGAGGGTGCTCCCTGTAGTCAGTCACACCTATTGACACCAAGAGAGTGTTAGATCAGGGTCCCAAATATCCAGAATACCCAGCGTGCATTTAGGCTTAAATACAGGGAGGACACAGAACCTCATGGCTTTTGAACATTACTTGTTTTTAGTTCCCAATATGTCTAGAAAACACAAAGTTGTTCTGACTTGAAAAATGCTCCTTGCAATTGGTGGTTGGACTATACTTACAGTGAACTGCGCGTTTGATGTAATCAGGCCAGACAATTCTTGATGGCTAGTGCTTTGCTTTCCTAGTAACTGGAGGAAATAGTCATACAAAGTAGGGGGAGGAATCTAGCCCCCATGTTTAGTGTCAAAATTTAATTTTCCTGGTGTTCTGCAGCAGTATAGTACCAACAGTACTTCTCAGAAGTAGTAAAATATATCAGATTCCTGTTGGTATGAAAAAAAAAATGCCAGCTGTTCGATATTCAAACACGACAGTCACATATTTGCATTGATATGAATGAGAAAGGTTTCTCAGTCATTTCAATAGGAGCTTGGATGAAAGAAACAGATCTAAAGGTTTCTTCTCCTTTTTTTAACACTGCCTGCGAGGTACTTCTCTGCTTTGTCTTTTTTTTTTTTTTAGTTTATCAATATGTATTTCGGAGCTTTTTACTTTTATGTTTAATACATCTTTTTTAAAAGCACTATCAGTTTCCAAGGATGCTACTTAGAGGTACAGTGGTACAAAAAGGCAGCCACAGAGTGGGAGGAAAGCTTTCAAAAGCTCTCGGGAAGTGACAGGGATGGAAAGATGATCTTTCCATGGCAAGTCGATCCCTGGCACCTTCCACGTTATATGCAGCAGGTATATATTGCAGCTTTTCACAGGTGCCAGGTAGTGCTCTGGACTAGGATAGACCTCTATTACCAGTGCTGAATACAAGCCCGATGTTGTACGGTATTACTGTCACGTATCAAAATGACAGCCCTGAGTTCTGCTTTTCTATTCAGAAAGTACTTGACTTCATTTATCCCATCTTTTAATCAGGCACCTCTTTTCTTTTGACTAAAGTTTAACCTAAGGGAAAATCTGAGTACAAGCTGAGCAGAAGAATTCTACCTGACTTTAGTCAAAGAAGAGTGGTTTTATTCTTGATTTGAGGCAAGAGGCAGTTTGATCTTAATAATATTGTACTGTAACCTCCTCTCAAATCAGGACACTAAGAATTCTTCCACTTTTGTTTCTGCAAGTCTTCGGTAGGTGGTTTGGGTTTGGAATATGATTAGCAATCTGTACAAAAGCACAAAGCTAAGAATAAAAGAGGCAATTAGGGTTACATTCAGGTAAGCACAGAATCACAGAATGGTAGGGGTTGGAAGGGACCTCTAGAGATCGTCTAGTCCAACCCCCCACTAAAGCACACCACTCTTAAAATAGTAAGAATTCAAATAATTATACAGTTCAAGGATAGTACATACTAGTGTCTCTCTTGAGAATATTCAGTTCATTTCCTGGTCCTTACTTGTAATTAATCCTTGAATCCTTTTGTAGGTTAATACAGTTAACAATAGAGATAAACCCTCTGTAGCGTTTAGTCAATTGGATTTGCAGAGCTTGCTTTTCTTTGCTATGACCAGCAGAGGTCTGAGGAAACCCTGCTGCCCTCCTAAACCTTACTTAATTCTAGCATCAGCCAATAACATGTACACTCAAACACCTCCTTTTAAGCACACTGAGGGTACCAGAAAGGGAAAATCACTTTAGTTCAATATTTCTTTAAAAGGCTGCTGCACAAACCAAGACATTTGCCCCCCCTCATACCCACACCCTTGCTATCTGCTTGTACTGGGACTAACCCAACAGAATGCTGCCAGCATGTCCTCGAAGGCACAGTATTCTTGCAAAAACTCAGCATTAGATTTAAAATCAAAAATGAATATATAAAAGTAACATTTTCCCCACAGAAATATACAGAGGGAAAGTTTCTGTAGGTGAGACTGCATTCATCATAAGACATTACTTTCTCTTCTCCTTTCTTCTCACCCTTTACTAGCCTGCTGCTCTTTCTAGCTTTTCCAGGTCTTCCCAGCTGGATGTGAATCAGAAGCACATAGGTGCTGCTCTCCCTGCCTCTGTCTTTTTCTTTTTATGTTCATTAGCTTTCTGAGTGTCATATTACAGTCATCATCGTTAAATATGCAATTCAGATTTTCCTTTTAATCACCCACATACGTATAGCCAGGACCTGGTGCGCTTCTTTTCCTGATCACAGATAAACTGTACAGGCAATATTGGCTCCCCTGCTCCCTTTCACCTCTCCCTTTCTAGTGTCTTCTACTTCCGTGCTCATTGGGTTGTCCAGTCCTTGGTTATCAGACCAAGAGTCTCCCTAGGCAAAACTAACCGGCAACAGATTCTCTAAGTTCCAATGTCCTATTGACCTCAGCACCACAGCTGAACCATTTTGGCTTTCCACCCACTGTTTGATGTTCAAAGCCTTTTAGATCATACTCTTCTCCTCTAGATAACCGCTTTCAGGTAAGTATTTACCTTCCATTGAATAGCTCTCCATCAACAAAGAGACAGAAAGTTAAGCACTGATGGACTAACTCTGCAAGACTTGTGTTTCACAAAAAGATGCTGGTATCCTGGTCACATCCTGCAGATAAATGTCCTGGAAGCACTGAAAGAGCCTGAAAGCCTGCACTCAGCAGATGTTACTATTTTCCTTTCTGCAGAATCTCAGAAGGTTTCCAAATGGATACTTTTGTTTTGCAGGCCTGTGGAGAGTCCACGGTTTTTTAGTTTGAAATAAAAAAAAAAAAAAAGTAATATGAGACCAGCTATTCTTAGTAAAGGATTGGTTATGGAATATAAATACTGAAAATTGAGAAACAAAAGAGCCATTTTTAAAGGGTTTTTGTTTAAATCTATATCCTCACTGGCCTCTGTCACTGCGTGCTCATGCCTTCTGTGCTTTTTCTATTTTCAAAAACATCCGTAGTGTGGTAAAGGATTTATGAAGTAAAAAACCTCCATCTGTGTGGTTATACATTCAAAATGTGTGATTGCAGAGTGGAAGCCTGAAATTAAAAGGCTTATTAATAACATTTTTTATTCATACTGCAGTAAGAAAAGGCTTCATTTGTTCATCCCTTGATCGTCTTTTTCTTTTCAATTACTTTTTCTAAAAGGAAGTTTAATGTCATCTCTGGATTCCAGCAGGTCTCCAATTAAAAAGAAAACAAGACAAAACATTTTCAACTTCTGGTAGGTTTTCCTGTGACTTGTTCCCCATAATTTTATCTATTTGATAATAAAGCACCTTATATCTACTAACCTGAAATGAGAAAAGATAATTTTTGTGGGGGCCAACATGACTCATACCTCCTAGCCTCTGTGCCAATCCCTGACACTGGCTGCCTAATACCAGGATCTCCTCCCAGCCCAGAATCTCAGAGGGGTCTTGCACCTGGGCTCACTGAGTGGGAGAAGCCACCCCTTCTGGTGCTCTCCTGAAATCCGATTCTCAAGCATGCCCCGCTGCAGGGCTTGCCCCAGCGGCAGGGTTGTGCCACAGCTACCCTCACCGCACCACCCGAGTGGCGGTGTTGCAGCAGGAAAGCGCGTGGGAGCTGGGTGCAAATAAATGTGTGGGGCAGAACTGATCCTACTCTAGGGTGTCCTTCTCCCCAATTCTCCTCTGTTGTGCTGCTCCTCCTTATTCTGCCTCGTCCCATGGTTTATACCCCTAAGTCTCCAGCAGCCTACCCTGTAGTGTTCTCCGAGATCTCACATTCCCACAATAGTGATTGCGTCCCATCTTCTTCTGACCTGGGGCAAAACAGTCCAGATTTTGTGAGGCTATCACAACGAGATGAGGGCTTCTAAGCTGAGTCAAGTCTAAATCGAAATAGGAATGCAACCTCCTACCAGAATCTAACAGAAAAGTATCAAAGAAAGGAACACATCCCACCTACACAAGTTTGATTTCCAATCAGCCTGTGTGCAAGACTGCCCCATAACTATGGTTCAGAAGGATGTAAAACACTTTGCAGTGATGTAGGTCATGCACTTCAGGACCCACTGAGAACACATGCTCCAAAATCTAAAATGGATATAAAATCTTTCCATGATCCTTGGGCCTTGGCTGGTGTCAGAAAGGAGGCTTGAGTAGAAAGAGAAGAATGCCTCCAAATAGTTTTGTACAGATGGTAACTGATGCTTAACCCATCATTTCAAGCTGAACGTGCAGCCCAGAACAGAACTTTTGCCTGTACACAAAGACTTCTCCTTTTACTGTAATATTGGAGCAGATCATCATGATTAATTAATTTTTCCTTGTAGTATTTATTGTCTAGATTTAGTGTTTGTATGGAAGAGACATTAATGACAGTTTACACATGTATTACAGGGGATCATCTATATTTCAGCTTGGGGACAATGTTTCTGGTAGTTGGGTTTGCTGAACGCTAGTTAACACTAGCCCCCACCACAAAACACTTCTTAATAAAAAAAAAAAAAAACAACAAAACCAAACAAAAAAGTAAATAATATGGTATTTGACTAGCGTAAAATGAAATGGCGCTATTTTTTTCAAATAAAAATTATTAATAAAATAATTATCAAACATAAGCTTCTTTAATGTAGTTTCTGGAAAGCAAACATAAAAGATAAAAAAATAAGCAGCTATAAACACGTAAAAAGCAGCAATCGTTTTGGTGGTAGTGTAAACTCTCCAAAACCAATTTACCTTTCCCTTCTCAAAAGGTCGTAAATGATCTTCTGATTGACTAGGATCAGTCCACATACCTTTGAGGGACTCTGCACTAGGAAAATAAATGCTTTTTGTCTCTGCAAAGTATATTATTTCTGATTCCTACATACCAATTGAAAAATAATCCATCTAGAGAAGAGTGGTATGGAGTTGCACATTTTCAGTGCATCTCGTCAACTTGCTGCTCTTGAGCCAAAACACAACTTTCTGCATTTGGCTGGCTTTCCAAGGCTGCACTTTCTCACCTCTCCCAGAAATCTGGTTCATCAGTCTTTAAAATGTTCTGAGGGTCAGCACGATGGGGGAGAAAAAGTGGCAGAAAACCAAGTGATTTGTAATGGGTTGTTCTGTTTCCTCTCTGAATATGCTTTGTCACATTGCTAAGAGGGTGTGTTATGGGAGAGCTTTTGATAACTGTTTCCTTTAGAGAGACAGTCTAGGTTTTCTTGGCTATGGACTCTTTGCAGTAGAGTTGGTGCCCTGAAGTAGAGAAATGAGTGTTTAAGCAGCTATTTTTATGACTCTCTAATTCTATCTCACTTTTTTTTTTTCTGTGATTTTTCTTAGGTCTGATACTTTAGCAAGTAACCCACCTCCTGCTTGCAAGTCAGAGAGCTATTATTTTTTAACAAAGCCAGCTGATTGCTGCCAGCCTTCTATTCAGCGGCTATTTCAAGTATTTATCCCAGTCAACTGCTATTGATAGCTTATGACACTGTCTGTAGAGAATGATATAGATGTGCATTGAGCAGGTCTACGTCAGTGCATACTCTCTCTGCAGTTTTACTTAATCCTCCCTTGCTCCCTAGTCCAATGTGCTGCAGGAAGCCCAGATTCAACCTTTTGTTCTAATTCAGATCTGACATACCCAGGAGAAGAAAGAATACCCTCCTTGTCATCAAGCCATGGGCTAGACCACCTTCAGCCTGTCCTTTTGTGTACAGACAAGGAGGGCAAGCACAAGGATGGCAATACCACAGAAAGGAGTGCCATCGTCCTTTGCCTCGGTTGCTCATTTCCAACCTTTCCCATGTGTTGGTACTAGTGCTTTACATGGATGAGTGAATGAATCTGGTTAAAAACTGATCCAATATAAACAGAAGAAAACTAGTTTTAACCTGGGATAGGTTTCCTCACTTTACCTTGAATGTGGCTGCACTGGGGAAAATTTCGTCCAGGCTATTGTTAATGAGCACTCGTTGAACAGAATAATTGATGCGTACACAATTTCTATGCTTAAAAGTACCTTTTCATTTTGGCAACAAGCTTGTTTGAATATTATTTATAAGATATATAGTCTTGTGGTTAAGTGTCAGCAGGAATGAAAACTAAACCTTGAGAGTAAAAATTGCCTCAAGAAGCCAATCAGAGACCATGGTAATATCATCAAAAAATCCCTGCACCTTCTTGTTTCCTGACATTGGGTGTCATTGAAATTCTGTGTTCACTTTGCTTTGAGGAAGCAGAGATAAATGACACTGAAACATCAAATTAATTGCTTTGCAGTCAACAGTTCCTCTGCCAGACGTATTGGATTACTCATTAGCTGACCATCATTTCTAAAAGACTTTGCTTTCTAAATTACATTCAATTAGTTGCAATTATCCCTAATTTGAACCTGACCCCTCTCCTCAAGACATAATCCACTAAATTAAAGAAGTTTTGACACTAATCTCCCCACGTTTCTTTTTTTTTATGCAGTAGTCCTGCATAATCCAAGAAAGAGTGCTTTATTATACTAAACTCAGACACAAAAATCTCAATCTATATTGAATGGGCAGACAAGATTAGTGTGTCTCATTACCACACGCAAACCCTTCTGCAACTGCATTTTACACTTGGGCAGTTAAAATGGCAACCTTTTTGACAGCGAGAGAAAACAGTTTAAATACGAATAAGAGCATTTGACATAATTAACGTAGTTTAAACATCTTGGCAAGACCATTAAAAATGGAATTAGTTGTTGAGTGATAGCACAAATGTGGCACTCTAAAGGGCTTCACATTTCTGGAGCTTATCTCATGCTCTGCTGAAATTCATTAATGTATCTATACTAAAAGCTGTGATTTTAGAGAAACTCAAATTAAGGTTTTGCATGCCTATTTACATGCAGATTATTGCAATGAAATTAAATTATCAGTTGTTCCAAGAAATTCAATTTGGCCAGGTGTTCATGTGCAAGTTAAATAACTATACCTGGGGCGTGTTCTGTACAAAACCAAGGCAGTTTTATGAGATTTTCCAGGCAACTCAGATTATTTTCTCTAATCCCATGGCAAGGACTAAAAACCTGTAATAGACCTTGGTAGTTAGAAATCGGGCACAACAATATTTAAATTTTAAATGCCAGATTCTCACAACCTGTCTGTACTCTGTATGGGGGATGAGAAACTTTAGACTAAACAAAATAGGATCTTCTGGTTTTGCAGCCCTCGCACCAGCAGCAAAGAGGAACATGCCATTTGGAGCCTGTCCCTGAAGCACAGCCTGCAATTTTCTTCCTCAAAACCCACTCAGGGCTCTGTCTTCCTTTACTTTAAAAACCTGGTAAAAAGAAAAATATGAATTAAGTAACAGTGGTGGTGATGACCGTGGCCTATATTATTCACTTTGCCTTTAGTATAAACTATAGAAGCGTCTTACAAAGTAAGCACTGATACCCAAGACTCTCCCTTTTTACTGTTCCGTTTCTCACCTCTAGCATTACACTCCTCTTTTTCATGCCTTTCTCCCCATCTCTCTCTCACTCCCAGTAAATTTTCTTGATTTCTCGTTTTCACAGTAAAATACCAAATGGCAGTAGAAATGAAATGGTATCGCCCATTTTCTTTCACGGCAGGGTAGGTGGAGACACGGATAGATGAAATAGACTGATTACAGACATACAGGAAGTATGAGGCGAAACTGGAATATGAAGCCAATGCTGAAGTTCCTGGCAGTGCCTTAACCCCTAGTCCTTGCCTTATCTGTTGGACTGACCTTTCTGAATCACAGAAAAACTTCCTTTAATTTTTCTGATGCTGAGGCAAAGTGCGTATAAACCAGGGTAGGCACAGAGTGATCCTGCCTCTTGAATCCCCTCCCAGTTTCGGGCATAATTGTGGTGTTGAAAGAACAGCCCAAAGGACGAACTGCAACCTAGGATTCAAATTCTGGTCTCTGCCTATCTCAGGAGTAGGAAAGTTAGTCCAGACTAGACATCACCTGACTAGTATGGCCCATTCTGTGTGGCTGGTGCTCTGGAAGGGAGCAGGTTCTGCCCATGCTGTGTCCCACCCTCCATATGCGCCTGGAAAATGACATGAAATAGTGGCCCTGTGAGCGTGTCTCTCCTCTGAACTGGCACTTGCCATGCCATTAGTAATGTATCCACTGGAAATGCTATTTGCCATATCACACCTTTCCCTTCTTTTTCTTGTGCTTCAGTTTTGCCATTGCTTTGAAGCACAGAGGAGTCCTTAGACTGATGGTGACATATATGAAATTATATAAACTTCATAATCTCTAACAAGGATTTATGCATATATACACATGTACATAAATGTTCTCAATATCATAGTGTTTTTATTTATTCTTATATTTCATTTGCACCGTACAGGTTTCTAAATCGATTCTCAAATTTTTTTTTTACTAGGTTTCTGAATGTCTTCTTAAATTCAAATGTCAGTGCATTTGTCCAGGCTTACTTGCAGAACCAGCCAGCTGAGAAATGGAGCATGAATTCATTAGCAAATCATACCCACCAGAACTGACCTTACAACCTGCATGAATCAAAAAGAAAAACTTAGCTTGACTGACTTCTTCTGTGAAAAAATGGAGGCTAACCAATGCAGTCAAAGAGGGCAAGATTCACACGTTATCATTAATCTTGTAGCATCAAATCAAAAACAATGGAGAGAAAAAAACATAGAAATAAGTCTCCAAGACTATTCCAGTAAAGGTGACAGTTGCTTATTAGCTAAAATAAGAAATGCACAGGTAGCCTTTATCAGTGCGGAACTGGAGAGTCACATAATGACTAGCCTACGCATTTTTCACTCTAGGGAAGAAAGAATTTTACAGCATAAAAGAAAATGCTGTAGTGACCCAGGGGACCTGCCAATGTTTCTTGGATGAGGACAATTAACCAAAACAATATTGTTAATTATGCCGCAGGTTTTAAATGATCTAGAGGGCAGAATACACACTTTGCCTTAATAGACTCAACTTAGGCTCTGCAACAGAAGGGGATTTCAGTAAAATCCTGAAGCAGCCAGGGCTGTGAATGAGAAACCAACACACCTGCAGGAATAGATATGCACAGATCTTAACAGTGCAGTTAAACTTTTATTAGCTGGGTTCAGAGGGGAGCAGCCTAGACCATCACCGACCGGCACTGCAATGTGCCCCAGCTGGCACCTCTGTCACAGCTAGAATTGCAGAGAGCTAGCAACAGCAGTAATCACCTGCACACAATGCCTTTCCTCCCTGGAAAGGTCTCCTGACATACACACCTGCATCAAAACAGGCATTGCCCTAAGTAAATATTAGCTCCACACTTCAGATAAGGAAATAGAGGTCCATGGCTTATCCTTGCTTAAACAAGAAACCACTGGTACAACTAGTCTCCAAAATCAGCTCCTGCTGAATCTTTATTCCCACACAAGCGTGCTTACAATTTTAGAAATTAGCAGCTTTGTGAGCCCCTCAGCCTCAGAACTGATGAAGCAGGAGAACAATCCATGGCTGCCTGCAGTGAAAAGGCCCATAACATTCAGGCTGGTGGCAGTCCAGCCTGTGCCGTAGAGGCTGAGGCATACACGTGTCCTAGCTGATTATAAAGGTAGTCGTTTTAGGCAAATACTTGAGACAAGGAACTGCTGTCTGCCACTGCCATGTGCCAATGGGGGTCGAGGCTGTGATGGATACACGTGCCCCACGAGAGGGCATGCCAGACAGCCAGCATGCTGCAGAGCTACAGCAGCAATATACCACGTGCAGAGAGCCTTGTTTCTTTGTCAGGAGCATTTCTTCTTTTCTCCTTTTTAACTAGATGACAGGGACCAATTAAAGTAATGAGTCTCGCAAAGTATTTCCCTTGGCTAACAGCAGCCTGCATTAATGTTTGCAGAAGTGCAGCATTTGGGCCATAAGCTTTCTTGTTAGATGTTAATACTTTGCAAGATGCTTTAATATCCTGCAAAGTTCTCCATCTACTAGACTGATGTCTTTGTCAGGTACAACGACCCAGCTCCTTTTTCCCATGGCTGGTTGTATCCCAGTAGCCCTGCGGATCTGAGCACTCAAGCAGCACAGCTGTTACTGCCCAAGGCCCAGCTTCTCCTAAAAGAGCCACAGAGGTACAAATCCCAACCACCAGGCAGTTTATCTTCTGTGAACAGAGCCTAATTTTGGAATTGTCTCATTTAACGTTTTTGTATGTGGATTGGGGTTTTATAGTGGGGGAAGTTTAAGCTGAAATATATAATCCCTTCAAGTTTGATCTCCCTCACTATCCTAAATCAGTTTTGGAAAGAAAGCCACAGGTTTAATATTTTGAGATAGATAGCTTGTTTTTATAACTGTTGTAAT
Source organism: Steatornis caripensis (assembly GCA_013398225.1). Lineage (NCBI taxonomy): Eukaryota > Metazoa > Chordata > Aves > Caprimulgiformes > Steatornithidae > Steatornis > Steatornis caripensis. The sequence continues at coordinate 191,891 of VZSC01008095.1, read as the reverse complement.
AAATGATTATGAAGAAAATTTCTATGTTGAACTTGACAAGTTTCTGCTTACAAAATAGAAAGGTAGCTATTGACTTTGGCTAAGATTCTTCCAGCTTGTTCCAATTACCACTCTTATTATATTCTTGTAAAATGCCAGACTTTCAAATGTGTTATAAACGCAGACAGTGAAAAGAAATTAAATGTGGTGATAGAGCCAATAAACCCAAAGAGAGTTTATCAACTTCTTCAGGTCCTGCTTCAGTAATTGATCAAGCAGGTGCCATGTCATAAAGCATACAGGCCCTGGAGTATGGATCTAGATTTTAATCTGTTTGCCTTCCAAATCAGGGCCTTTCTAGACCTGTGGCTGCCCTACAAGTCCATCACTGAAGCTAAAACTAAGGCACTGTTCCATATTTTAGGCTCAATTTTAATAAACTGTGGACAATTTTTTTCAAATTTTGGTGCCCAATGTTAAACCCTTGGGGTGATATATGAGCATCACTAAGGTTGGAGGATTGTAACAGAATAGCTACCTCAGGCTACCTCCAATTGTAGACTTGTGCTATAAATTTCCTGTATGACTTGGGTCTCTACTTCATTATTACACTGCATTTTGCTCAGCATCACTGCCAGTAAAAACTGCCTGGAAATCTTGGTGGGAAGTCAGTACAACAGCAACTCAAGGCTTCCCATCTGCCACCAGCTCTTGTTTGAGGACCACCCAAGAACTGGAATGGACAGAGGAGGAAATATACAAGAGGAGCACTGCATTTAGGTGGAAGGAAAGGACAGAGCACTTTAAGCATAGTCCAGCACCATGTGCAAGAAAACCAAGCTAAAGAGAAAAGAGGCAAGAGCTCGGTGTGCCCTCAAATACGGACAAACCTGCAAACTTCCAAAAGGGCTAAGATCAGTCTTAAGGTGGTACAAATCAGGACTTTTGCTCTTTTGATTAGGCTTGTAGCTTGCGTTATATTTCAACAGTAAAGTTTCCAGAATCAAGGTACTTCTTCAGAGCAGCAACTGTTATTTCTCTTTGGAAGAAAACTGTTGACTGAAATCAGGATTCAGACTCTAAGGATGCAAAAGCAATGTGAACAAGGCTACGTGACTTTGGCAAATTCAAGAACTGTGCCAATCACTCCAGCTTTTAGTCTTACTTTAAGGTGCATAAATATTCCTCTATTAATCATCATTGTGCCCTTCTTGTTTCACTACTCCTCAGTTTTAGGCAGAGACTTCTAAGCACTTAGACAGATTGCTGTTGGTAAAAAATTACTTTGGAATGGTCCTCAGTCCTCCTCTACCTTGGAAAAGAAGGTACTTAGGACTCATGTAGAAAGTGCTCAGGGCTTCATCAAATAGATCAATGGGAAGTCAATAACAACATCCAAACCAGACAACTGGAGTCCTAGCAAGCCAGATCTGAAAATGACATGTTAATATCACAGTGAAAGCTTGCATTTATATATCACTTCACCTCCAAACACACTAGACCACATAAAGTTATTTATCTGCACCAAGTAATCTTAGCATTATTATCCCTGTTTTAAAGATGAAGATATTTACCAAGATCCTGGACCTGTAAGGAGTTTGCCAGATGACACCACCCTGACACCAATGGCAAAAGTATATTTGTCACTCTGCAGGATGATGCCCTAACTGGTCATGCCAAAGACACAAAGGGTAGTGCCCAGAACATAAATTTTATCTCCAGAAGGCAGTTCAATTCAGGAAAGCAGTTAGACATGTCCTTAAACTTGAGTATGTGCTTTTCTGTTCCTGGAATGGAATATAAGGCTCCTCATTACCAGTCTTTTTCTCAAAGCACTATTCTTGTCATTAAGAATAATATTGTTAAAAACTTGAAGGAAATAGTTCTTTCAGATCAATTTAGAGGGCAATTTCATCTTGGATTCTGCTGTTGCTATTGAAGTCAGTGAGAATTTTCCATTAATTTCAATATGATAAGGAACAAGCTTTTAATGTACACACTAACTTTTAATTGACTAACGTAAAATAATTAGGCTATTGTTTGCTTTGCACTCACCTGAGATTTTTTGCAAAACAATACCTTTCATTTTACTTCAGTGACTGCCAGGTGTTCTGAACGGTCTGTGCTTTTCCATCTTAAAGCTAAATATAATGCCAATTACAAAAACCTCTCCAAAGACTTTTGCCAGGTTTGAGACTCCTTTTAACAGACATTTGGTAACAGTTGCAAGTTGCTCACAACAGTCTGAAACCAGCTATAGGCAATGATTATTTTTATTGAAGAAAATAAATTACCAAAATTATATTAAATTGCATTTTCTTATACTTGGAACTTGAAATTGGAGCTGTGCTGAAAGGAACAGATAGTGCACAAATGCTAATGTAATATACATTAGTACTTGAAACGAAAAGCCACAAATTACACCAGTCTTCTTTACTTACATAAGTAACTATTGATCACTTAATTTGTTAATGATCATAACAAGGCAAGAGAGTGACTTGGCAAACACTGTATTATTGCACTAGGTCTGTCCAAATCCCAGTTTAGGTAAAACTAAAGTTTACCTCATCAAGTCAAATTCCCCCTGTGTTTTCATCTGATGTGCTGTTTTCTTCACCTCAACTTATATGCTGTTACAGCATGTTGCTAAGCATTATTAAACACTTTGAGATGCTGTCCTCAGATCGTCATAGCAGGTGAGGTCCTCCTTAGTGTAAAATAACACTACACTGCTAGTGGCTAGGGAGATACACCGCGTAGCTTCAGGCTGAAAATTTGACCCACTGGGTTTAAGTGTACAAAAAACCTAATTGGTATAATGTAAGGAGAGTAAAAAAATGACAAAAACCCCAAGCTATGTTCTCATAGTAGCTGTTGTTCAACTTCACTGCAAAGAAGATGCATTTCTGGCATATTTAGGAAGATAAACATTCAGATCCTGATTGTAATGCCCGTGCTTGCCGTTCAGTTGCCAGTCATACTAACAAATCATAACTTTAGTAGCAACTTGCTGGAGAAATCTTTTTCAAACAAAAATCATATGCATGATATATGTTTGAGCTGTCATCCTCAGAGGTTGCTAGCACATGAACTCCTTGAAGGATGGAGCAATTCTGAAGCAATCTTACACAAGACCCCACAACTCTGCAGGGCACGGAGCACTCACCGCATGACCTGAGGGGATGTTAAAGGCACTGATCTCCCTGCAAGTATATTCTAGATTAGAGCATAATGATACAGTTTACAAGGGTCTTTATTTCAAGTAGATCACTGTTCCACAATCCAGTCTAAAGCTTTCCACAATCTATGTATTTCTACACAGACACACACAGATTTATATGCACTTGTCAGCAAATTAAGCCACAGACCTACAGTGTTTATCACCTGTACTATAAAAGCCATTACATAACCATTGCAGATAACATAAGGCCTGCCTTTTCTGATTATATTCCCTCCCTTCTCAATTTAATGCTTTCAAAGGTTAATTTATTAAAAAATACAAATTTTCTACTACATTACTATACCAAAAAAAAAAAAAAGTGTTAGAAACAGTTACGTTTAAAACTGTGGTACCAGAAACCAGAGAGCAACAAGCAAAATTGCTTGATTTCTGAATAAAATGCTATAGAGTCTACATATTTTCTCGACTGTTTTCATACACAGTTGCCTGATATCCTGCCCTACCTAATTCTCCTCCTATGCTCCCCCTACTGTCAATGGGGACAAAGAGGCAACGGAGCAGAAAATCCATCTCTCCTACTTTAGAAATCTGTACCAGGGACAAAGGATGAATTGATTTTTAAAGGTAATTACTTCTCTCTACTGGTCACAGAAGCAGCTGAGATAGATAGTTTACTAGGACTGGAGAGTCAACTTTTACTAAGTTTGTAAGGGAAGAGCCCATCCCTGAAAGACTTACTAAAAGGGTCACTGTTTAGATGAGCTCATGTTTCTTCAAAAGGCATACTACATGCAACTGCACACAGTCAGTTCCATCCCTCAGCTCTGCTTTCTCTCTTTGCGCCTTTGTTTGGGAAGGGAACTCCAGTAAGACTTCTTGGTCAAGATCATGTTTCAGTATCTCAGCCATTAGGCTGAGTCCTTCAGAAGATTAGAAGGTTAAAAAGAACCTGTTGGCATTGTTTCCTGAGGAAAGGATGCACAAAGGAGCAAAGCTCTCGGTACATGTTCACACTTTAAAATAAGACTTATTGGAAGGCTTTACCTGCATAATAGATAGATTGTGCTATCAAAGGCAAAAATTGCCTTCCTGGTCCACTTTCAACACTTTTTTTGAGGGAAGCAATAGAGGGAGCCTTCAGAATACTTTGGTCATGAAACTCCAATTAATTTATTTTCTAAGTATTGTATTTGTTTTATAACTCCCTGTTTTGTAATACACACACCTAGCCACTGTTTGGAAAGAACAAATATTATGTGAGGTCGCCCTCTTAGGAAGCAACAGCTTGTATAAACCTGTTTTCTCTGATTTCCTGCAGAATTCCTCAAATCCCCCTCTTCAAAGGTATTATTTACTATTGATCTCTGCTGCAGCAGAAAGCATATCCTAACACACACACTCGAAGAAAAGCTGAAAATTAGAGCAAGCTAGGAAAACAAGAATATGCTTTTGCAAAACAGGCTGAGATTTTGTCATTTGAACTTGTTCTGTACCCAGTAAAAGAAAGAGAGGAGAAATCATCCCCACAGCCAATGTTTGCAACCTGCATCTGAGATGAACAACAGCCAACCTGCATTCTCTAGCTGGCCTGCCCACAACAGCTTTCTGAACCTATCTCTTGCATGCCAGCTGTAAGCTCTGATTCCCACGCTATGGATTCAACCACTCACAATGCCTCCCGTTAAAGCATTTCCACTTCATAGAAAAGATTAACTACTTCTTGGACCAGAAACAGGATCACACATGCTTGGATTTGGTCTTTGATCACCCACATCACAGGTAAGAGGCTGAAACACCTCTTCAGTGAGGTGGAAAACCTGATTTTAGTGAAAACTCCAGAAGAGATTAAGAGGAATCCTGGCTACAGACTGCTGGCTGAAGACACTACATGGCTTTAGGAAGATGCAAGTAGAAAATTGTCTTCTCATTTAGGATTTCAATGCCAGTTTATTGTATTTTGGAACCTAAACAGTGGAGCCCTGGTAATGTTGAACTGAGTCCATACCTCCACATAAGTGTTCAGGATGTAACTGAAAAGTGTCCTGTTTTGCTGTATCAGTGTTTTTCAATGAGTGTTCAAAGGTTGAAAAGAACATGACTCCAAAATTTTATGAGCCACCATAGAGCAGTTTTGAGTAGCCTTTTCTGGGAAATTGTATATTTATATATAAGTTGCCTAGAGCAGTACAGTACTGGTTCAATAGCACATGGTAAAAATTATGTCAGTCCCAGAATGTTCATATAAGTCACCCTCCCTTATTCAGTCTTAAGCAAATGGTTTGAGGGAGCCCTGACATTGGGAAAGGAGCTACCCAGTTTATCAAGTTGCTCCAAGACAAAAAGAGCAGAGGAAGTTGATAGTACATGAGAAGAGGAATAAATATTGTATATGCTGCTGCAGTTTGTTTTGGAAGGAATTTCTTGAGCTAAGATGGGCTGAAGCCAGGCAAGGGCAAGTAGAATACCCATAGTAACTTCCAATCCTGACAAAGTGCCTTGGGGAGCTTTTGTACCTTGATGAGCAGTATGCATTTTAGAAGGCTTTGCATTTGTTGTTTGTCTTGTTCAAGATCCCTTCGGATTCTGGTGGTTGTGGTTTTATTAAAAACTACCCCTGTTGTTGTGAGGGCTCCTGAGCTGATGGCCTCGGGTTGAATGCATGCGTTTACAAGTGCCTTGGAATCACTCATTGTCACACTGACTCTTCTGTTTCATTTTCTGCTCACTGAGCACAGAGCGGAGATGAATGCTTTCACTGGGTTTGTCACCTGCAAAGCCTTGGAGGGAGTGCCTAGAAATAAACATGGTGATTTTTCTTTCTGCCCTTTTGATCCCAGTGGAAACCAACCTTTTCTTAATCCTCCTAGAATATTCTGTGGTTAAAAGAAAGATATCATCTCACTTATGTTTTTGCACATTAACCTCACACACATGCTTTTTGCCAACCCCCAGTATAGAGATGGCTCTTTTGCTTGAAGGTAGCCAGAGGCACATTGTACCATTTCCCAGGTGACTCCAGCATTTGCCCTCCACTGTGCTTCCAGAAGAGTTGAGATCCGTCCTTCGGACAATGGGAACAGAGACTCATTCAGTGTTACTTTTGCCTTCCCAGTTCCTCCATTCATTATCTCAGATTTTTCTTTGATATTTTTTCCTTTGAATTTGTGAGATGCCAGTGATCAAAGCCGACTCCCCTTTTCTTCCTTCTCATGACATCCTATCAGTGACTGGCCCTGAAGGTGTACAACTTTCAGAGCACACACCCATCAGGTGCCTCTATGAAAGCAAGAAGAGCCAAGCAACTTCTCTAGTCTTTTTCATCAGATGGTTTTAAGTTCAAAATGAACAGAGAATAGCAATTTTGATTTTCTCTGGGTATGTAGAGTTAAAGATCTGGAGTTCTATCAAGAAAAGTGAGAGTCCTTCATAAACTCCAAAGATGGAAAGAAACGGAAGAACAGAGATGACTCCTCTGAGAAATCCCAAGTGAATAACCTGTTACTCTTGATAAGACCAGGCCAGAGAATAGTCACTCTTATGCTGACATGGTCCTTACCAAGGGGTACACCAGAGTCTTTGGTAATTAATCTGTGGTACCAGGAGTGGTGCTACGTCTGTGTTGTGGCCTCGATGCAGAGTAGTGAGCTAAAAAGTCTTTTTGATTTCCTTAAGCATAAAGTGCAGCCAGAAGCAGCAAGTTTCCCCGAGGGTTAGAACTACCTTTTTCCATGTATTCCAGTCCACAGAAATTTAAATTTTCCCTCTGTAACACTCCTTCTTTGTGAATAATTTTGGTTAATTTTGTGTTTTACAAAAAATTGCATAGATCATCAAAGCGTAAAATTGTTTTATTTGGAAAAGACTTTTAAGATCATCAAGTCCAACCATTCATAAAAATAATGAGATTAGAACTCCAGGATAAGTCAAATTCTTCAAAATCATCTGACCAAAAACCCCCTTCATTTCTGACCTTCACAAAAAGAAGGTAGTTTACTTTCTAGTTTGTTGTTCTCTTTCTTCTATATACCATCTTCTTGTGTAGCAGTTGCTACTGATTGTGATGCAGTGTTTGTTGGTTTAGAATTTTCTTTTTGGTGATGCACGATGTTTTTATTAAGATTAAAATGAAAACCAGGAAGTACTTTCACATTAATCATCAAGTAGCTTTTAGAAGCAATTTAGAAGCAAAAACCTAAAAATCTTATATTCATTCACATGAACTTCATGGTCTACTAGATATTTTAGCATTGTTTCTCAAGCTGGTCTTAGTCACAGTGACTGCATATTTGATCATGCCTGACAGCTAAGGTTTTGATGATTTTAATAAAACAAAGAGTGATCTTCCAGTTTACCAAGCAAAAAAGACAACAAATTTAAATAAGAAACTAAGCAATCGGATAATATCTCACAATATTTTTGTTATTTGGTAAAGGAAAAATTACCTCAAAACTACTCTCAAAGGACATCAAGAACCAGTGGAAAAGGTCATATTTTTAGATTTAAGAAAGCATCTTTGCTGAAGTTCTGGAAACCTTGACAGAAGAGCAGTGATTGGTATGCAGCTGGAGGAATGACGGAATCATGCAGGTTGGAAAAGACCTTTAAGATCATGGAGTCCAACCATTAATCTATCATTGTCAAGTCCACCACTAAACCATGTCCCTAAGCACCACATCTACACATCTTTTAAATACCTCCAGGGATGGTGACTCTACCACTTCCCTCAGCAGCCTGTTTCAATGCTTGACAACACTTTTGGTGAAGATATTTTTCCTAATATCCATTATAAACCTCCCTTGGCACAGCTTGAGGTCATTGCCTTTTGTCCTATCATTTGTAACTTGGGAGAAGAGACTGACACCCACCTCCCTACAACCTCCTTTGAGGTAGTTGTAGAGAGCTATAAGGCCTCCCTTCAGTCTCCTTTTCTCCCGGCTAAACACCACCTGTTCCCTCAGCTTCTCCTCATAAGACTCATGCTCTAGACCTTTCACCAACTTCATTGCCCCTCTTTGGACGTGTTCCAACACCTCAATGCCTTTGTTTTAGCGAGGCGTGCAAAACCGAACACAGTATTTGATGTGTGGCCTCACCAGTGTCAAGTACAGGGCGATGATCACTTTCCTAATCCTGCTGGCCATGGAAAGCAGAAGCTCAAAATTATGTTCACTGCAACTACGAAGTAGGAAAAAGATAGGAGAGAGCGAAAAGCTGTTGTAGGAAATGCCTTTTAGGGCACTTGGTACATAGAGCAAGAGAATAGTCAAGATAAAGTGGTGACCATTTTGAAATCAAACTCATCATAAAGGTAGTTTAAATAGTTTCACTATTTTGGCTTCTATGTAGTCACCTTATCCTATTTGCTTTTTTTCAGTGACAAACAAAGGAGTTCTTGCTTCAGTTCATACTGTAGCTCTACTGCAGCTGTGGAAGAACAACTAGAGTCTAGCCTGCTTCATGCATCATTGACAAAATTGTCAGCTGAGTCCCCGGCTGCAGATTCTTTATTGGTGGTGATAATGCGAGAAGCAGAAGGGAACACAGCTTGACTCGCAGGGCCCAGGCTGAATTCCCATTTAGAGAAATAATTCCTTTACTCATAAACTGAGCAAATCTGATAATGAGCCATCAATAGAAAACAAATGGGGAACCCCCGCAATCGGCCATGAGGGGGTCCATCTGACTCCACAGAATCTGCAGTAAGGAGTAAAGAGATCAAGGGAGAGTTCAGTGAGACTGTACAGCAGGTTTGTACTTTCTATACACTAAAATATTTCAAAAAACTGTGAAAAAAATCATCAATTATTAGTGTGCAGTGGGTATGAGAAAAACAAACAGTGGACAGAGCTGAGATGTAATCCTGTCTTGCTACTCACCTCAAAAGGTCAGTAGTCAAGGATGGTGACTGTCTTCAAAGTGAGGAAGTGACATGGGAGCTTTACCACCTGGTCTACACATAAGAAATTTTTAAATGGGGAAAAAAGGATGAGTCCATTAGCAGCAAAGATCATATGTCTCCAAAGAGTCTTGCAGAAAGAAAATCTGAACAACAACAACAAAGTTTATTCAGCTACAAATATACAACTACAAAAATGTTGAATTCTGAACATTTTTAGTTGAAAAAGATCCCTACCAGCATCCATGGCTCAGATGCTCAAAGTCACAACTGAACAGGAAGCTTTAGGAAGTAGAAATGGAGCAGAAATTCTTAGAGGATCAGTCTCCATTACAGAGCAAAGAGCTAGAAACCTGGATTTCCACCCACAGGCTAGTCTCTTGGGTCCAGCTCTCCATAAGGCTCAGGAGGGGTCAAGGGTTTTGCTGTGGGAAGAGGAATTGAGACCCAGGTAACAATCATATTTTCTGGTGCAAAATGGCATATGCAGCCATAATCAAAAAAGGTGAGATTTTGATTCAGTTTTCCGTTGCTTTGCAGTTTAAGTATGGCAGTTTCAAATCCATTGTGCCATTTAACTCCATCCAACTTTTCTATCTGGAATAGAAAGTTCTACTGCACTGTTGAGTCAAAGTTTTGTTAGCTGCTTCTCAGATTGCATGTCTACGCAGTTACCAGCCCTCTATCCTCAATCTGCTGTTGTACTGCTTGACATGACAAGTGCTCTGTGGAGACACGACAGCTTCAATAGCACAGAAAAACAGTTTAAAACCTAGCTGTAGTTACTTTCCAGGTAAGCATGTTCTGTTCAGTTACTGTGTTTTACTGGCTAATGTTTGAATGGGCAAGGCTCTACACAGCAGAAAATTTCCATCATAAAGCTCTGTCCTGTCCTGTACTTTGTAGTTATAATCCCTACAGAATTAATTAATTAAAGCAGGAGAGGTAAAAGCTAAAGTTGTACATGTGGACCCTTTCCCTCCTACATCCTAGGGCGCCCAAATCAACCTGAGTTACGGCCTTGTGCTCCTCAGCACAAGGCAGAAGTCCCAGTTATCTATCCTAGCGATACATACTAGACCTCGTTCTCAGGGGTCTGTAGTCCTTATGGAGAAATTGGTTTTCACTGTACAAAATACTATGAACCCTGTGTAACGACTTAGAGTGTCTAAGAAAATGGACTCAGGAGTGCACACTAAAGCTGCAGTCTTGAGTGACTTCTGGTGTGTCTACACTAGTGTTTTATTTTGGAGCAAGGTGCACTTTTGAAGTGAAATTCCAGACCACCCCCACGTAGTATGTTTTGCTTCATGTCGCAGAGCTGTCCTGGGGTGCACAAACTGAATCCTCTGCAGAGGAAACTAAATTAGGAGACATGCTCCAGGAACTCATCAAATGTGCTCCAGCCACTGATCAGCATTCAGTTCATGGATCACACTTGAGTACCGCAAAATGATCCTCCCCTTTTGCCACACCTCTGAAAATGTGTGTTGTGCAGAGGTTACAGCACTAACCATTCATCTTTCTGAACCTGCTTCTGCTGAGTCACAATACTTGGTAATACCGGCACAACCATTGTGCTCCCCGCTGAACCCACAGGCATATCTGGAAAGTAAGCTTAAGGAGGACTGTAGCATGTCATGAGGATAGCTGACATCAAGGATGGGTGTCATATGTGTCACCTCCTACTAGACAGTAGGCAACAATCCTCTTCCCACAAGTTTTTAGGTAACAGCCAGAGTGGCAACAAAGCCCTTTATCTTTACTACTGTTCTTACCAAGGATGCTGGTAGAGACCACAAACACACCTTCATTTGCAGTGTAAACATGCCAAGAGCATTTACCCAGACAACTTGCTTCTTATGCCTGTTCCAAATTTTTTCCAGATTTCCTAAGCCAATGCAGAGGGGAACTTCTCTCTGCTTTACAGTGACTTCTTTACTGCAAGGCTAGGTTCACATCAGAGTTTTGTGTTTTAGACTGGCTGTTTGGGGAAACGGACTTTGTGCTCGTAGCTTTCTGTGTTTTGGGTAAGTCACAAAAATTCTATGCGTCCCTCTTTCAACTCTTTAAAATAAAGGTAATCGTTCTTCTAAATCTCTGTAAAGCAGTCAAAAGCTACCGTAGTGATGTTTAAGCGTATCAGTATTCCAAAGATTTGCAGTCTCAATCAAAAAGCTAGATCAACAGATTTTGGATTTTAATAGTCTGTCCAAAAATTGCTTCAAGAAAATTAACTGGTAACAATCCATATTTTCACTATTGAAAACTCTATCCTGGCTGGAAAAGTAAAACATTGCGCCAAAGTGAAAAATATTTCAGGCTCTGAAATAAAAGAACCTTTTCAGTTTTCACATGAACATTATGTAGAAGTACTTTGTTTAATCCCAGCCAGTTTGCGCATTTCTCAGTCAGCACAGCACGAAAGATCAATTCACATCTGTGCAGGATCTTTCTCCCTACTGAGTTTAATTTTTCTGTCCAAAGCCATAATTTAAATAAATAAATAAAAACCTTTCTTCCTTCATCTGTCTTCCAAGATACAACTGTTTTCATTAAAAACAGCAAAGGTTTTTCTGGGTAGGTTGCACCTTTAAACTTACAAATTAATTACTGACAGGCACTCCTGCTGTCAAGCCACCCTACATTTCCCTAGCTGAAGCTGAAATAACACAAAATCCATTCAGAGGCCATTATAAAGACATGTTTTGAACTCCTCATTGGCATATATTGTTTATCTTTTTCAGTTTTAACCAGGTCCTTTATAATTTTGAATGTTTCTCTAAGTCACCTTGAAATCTTCCCTTTCACAAAAAAAAAATCTGTCGGCATTTACTTTTCTGCTCTTCGTTTCCCCTGAAAAAATATTCCTCATTTATCGCAAACTGTCTTTTTCCAATCAGTGTCACAAAAAGTCACTCAAAAAGGTATAATGTAGATGTTCTACAACAAGATCTTTGTTAGAAGATTTTTTACTTCCTTCTCTGACCCTGAACCCTCCCAGAACAATTTTGAGGGCTGGGTTTTTGTTGCTGTTGTAAGGATATTTCTTTTAACTGAGCCATAAATTTTTAAGTAGGTTCTTGAATGAACTCATTGGAGAGTTATCCCAGTGACTGGCCCTAAACGTTTGTCGTTCATTGCATTTTCACCTCCATAATCTGCTCGAAACCTTCCAAGTTAGTTAAAACTTAACTTAAGGCTCCTGTCACACGCAGCTGTCTCTAAACAAATTCTACTTTTTGAATTGCAAGGTGTTCCCTACCTAAAGTCATACAAATTGTTTGTAGTACTGTAACTGCAATTGGTACTTAGGAAGATATTCCGTAATTGCTGGATGTGTACTGTGGGTCTCCTTTTGTAGACAGTGACCAAATGACACTGTCAGTCAGTAAAAATTTGACTTACACTTGGAACGGGGGTTTTGCTAATTTCCATTCTCTCTCTTCTCTCAGAACGGAAATTTGTGTACCATAAGCATAGTCCCCACAGCTCACTGGAGCTTGAACTCTGAGCAGAAGCAGGACCCTCTTGCACCTGTACTTTTGCTATTAGATTCTCATAGGGGAATCTATGTGCTTATTATAACCACATGAACATTCGCATGTATGCGTGTGCACGTACACATGCATACATGCCCTACAATAGCTACCATTTCAAAAAGTACCATTTACATACTAACCTGCAAAGGCCTATTCTTTACAGTGCAGAGAATTGCTGCGTTATTTGTAACATCACTGTGTGGCAAGGATGGGAAGTTGATGACTTCTTAATGACCACAGCCATGTATACGTGCACAAAACAAAGTGGATATAATTATAAATGATTATGTATGAATAAGAAGACTATTTTGATCTTAGGTCATTCCATTTCAGGAGTTTGAAATTATATTAGCAACACTTTAAAGGTAAGGAACATGAACTCCTCTTTCCTGTAGTTTCCCACAGAAGAGCCGGAATACATCCTTTTAAAGTGGATTACAATAATGTAGATTAGGGCTGTGTCAGGGCAGTTTGATTTCTGTGTTCACTTAGATGTTTCACCTCTCTAAGGATCTCTAAACTGCCACAATGTGCCTATGGAGAGTGTGGTGCCCATCACTAGGAAGTGGATGGAGAGCTTTACCCCTTTGAGCACACCTCAACAATCACATTTAACCAAGACATGAGATAAAAATAACTCCCATCACTGCTGACTTGCTGTGTGCTTTCTTGAAGATCAGCTTGGAAGGTACTATTAATCTTCACATAATTTCCTGTTTTAGAAATAGAAGCTACTCTGAAAAAGCTAGTCATAATTTGTCATTATTGTGGCTCTCTTCAGTCCCTTCCATTGAAACACAACTGGATCTTAGCATTTTATTTTTTTCCTGCTTTGTGGCTTCTCTAGCGTGGACACCCCTTTTAACCATGTTAAAAGATTTTCTTATTCTTTAAAGTGAAAAAATACCCAAACAACCAAACCAAACTATCTGTTTCTTCTTTTCTCAGTTATCAGCTTTTAGGTTTAAATTCTCATTTTGTAAGCCACTTGCTTGGATAAATGTCCATTAATATATCCAAAATGGCTTGTAATTTTGTAGGTTGCAATTAAAACTAATGTCAGAAGGAAGCAATCCTTTAAATAACTACAGAAATGTGCTCTCCTCTTTACAGTGCTCATAGTTATTATCATGAACAATGTCCAAGTCTTGAACACCCCCCTGAGATCAAAGCTTTCAGCTTACAAACTTCTTTTATCTCTGAAGACCTTTCTGATATACATGTCCTATCTGCTCTGGGGAGATACAGAGAAGCCTTAGCATAACATGACTATTTCAATTGTCCTGAATTTCCACCAAGCTGTCTACACTGGGGACAAAGCTAAATTATATACCTCCTTTCACCTTGCAAATCTCATGATATCTTAGTAGAGAAAAGCAGGCATTGGTTTTATACCACATTTCTTACTCAAGGTTCTTTGCAACAAGAAGTTGAAGAGTGATGACCCAGAACCCATGGCAGCAGATGAGTTAGAAATTCAGTCTCCAACTGATGTCTGGTAGCAATGGCTCTCTGAGATCCCTGGATCTAGGCTTTTTACTAGAACAGATATTGGCCATAATGGTACTTTTCCAGTACTTTTTCTTCACAGAGTTTTTAACATCGAGTGAGTTACTTACAAGAGGCACTTAGAAATGAAGTTAATTTAGTTAGACATTGAGAAGATGAAATCTTTAGCAGAGCAGTACTGTGATTCCCTCGTTCCCTGTGTTTTTTGTTACTAGCACCTGACACTGAATCTGAATCCTAGTATAAAAAATGAAGCCACAAAACTTCTGGTCGGGAAGGAAGAGGAAAGCAGTAACTGATATAACCATTGAAGCTGCTGTTCCCATTCTTCTTCTCCTACATACTCAGTTCATCAAGTCCTTTATCAGACCTGTATAAATCAGTTAAATTATGACATGGCACAGCATCTAATAACGTCTGGCATTCCAGTCATAACAACCTTATCTTTGAAAACAGATCCCGACCAATAATTAGATCACGAGCACAGCTATCATGATTTGGTATAACAAAATAGTTTTGCTTCTCCCTATCGACTTCCCTTTGGTTTATGTTTTAATTTTTTCCTATTATGCTAATTGTTGAATGCATTACCAATACCTTAATACCCCTAAATTACTTCTGGAGTTCTCTTTTTTCCATCTTAGATATTTACACACTGAATTAAAATCACAGTAGGACATCTATGTCTTTGCTTCTACTTGCGGAGATTTAAGTTGCCTCTCTTACCTGTTGATAGATGCATGTATCATAATGCAAGAAGGATATTAAAAAGCTAATTAATTTTCTTTCCCCTCTTTAAATATCTTGCCTTTTTTTTTAAGGATCGACTAACTCAAGTAGCTCTTTTGTATTCCTTTATTAGCTTGCAGCATGCTTTTTAAGGCATGACATAGCAACACAATTTAAAAATGAGGAAGATTGGCCATGATGAATGTGTTTTTTAAAAAAGACTAATCCGCCATTTGGTCTGATTTCCCCTTTCTGATTTGGTGGGTTTTTTTAAGCAGGCAAATGGCAAAATGACTTAAGAGATTTCTGGAAAACAAACAATTAAAATAGCAAGAACTCAGCTTGTGCCTATAAAAAATTACTAGAAAGGTTAGGTTGATTGTATATCCTGAAGTAAACTGTATTTCAAGTGACTGTGTGCTATAGTGATAATTCAGTCTCATTTGGGCACTACATGGATTTCCACTAAAGTGAGTGTACTGAATCTCTTATGTCCTCCTCTCCCAGCAGAAGAGCGTGAGAGAACATACTAATGGTGGTCCACCATTACCATCCATGCTGGGTCACTAGTGTTGCACCTGTGCGTTATGAGAGTAAAGCACCATCAGCTCAAAACGGCAGTACATACAGCGCTAGGTTCACAGCTGGGACTACCCAAAATTATGGGCAATGCTGAATCAGTTACCACCGGCAACCCAGAGGTTTCCAGCGATGCCAACAATTCTCCTCTGGTGTAAAAGTACAATGGTTCCACCAGATTTGATTTGAGATGCATAGATCTTCACCACCAAAGGATCTGACAACGTGAAGTTAAACATGGCAATAAATGTGGGAACTGAAGAACAGGTAACAGCAATGATGTTGAAGATCATCTAGTCTGACATTCCTGCTCAAAGCAGGTCAGCTAGAGCAAGTTACCCAGGACCATGTTTTGAATATCGCCAGGGATAGAGACAACTGCTTTGGGAGACCTGTTTCAGTAGGACACTTCAGTAGGATGTCATTCTGTGCATTTGCAGACATGAGCAAATAAACAGATAAAGCACCAAAAGTACTTCCAAGCGTTTACATGCATTCTTTTCTGTGGGAAACTGTCCTATAAAAATCTCAAGTTTAATATTTAGAGATTATATGGGAATGCCATCAGCAGATTTGTTCCTGGGCTACAGATCATTTGCAAAGAGTTTGTTCCACTGATTCCCATTCACACTCTTCTCTCTGATGCTTTGTTACACAACTCAACCTCTTTCTTTCTGGATGACTTATGTAATTCTTCATCCAGGCATGAAATCTAAATAGGAAATTTTACACTTCATGAAGTATTCTCTCAGTAAATGTTTGTGCATTTCAGCTTGACATTTGCCTTACACAGCAATAGAAGACCTCAAATACTCAAATGATTGTGAAAGGCAGACACAAATGGCTTGCAGAGAAAAGCATTAAATTTTAATTCACACATAAATGTGAACAATAATTCACAGAAAAACGGATCCTAACATTCACTGAACACTTGCTAATCAATGTTTGGGAAATGTATTTGCTTATGGTCCTCTCTGGTCAGTGCATGATTTTGGAAAAACACCTTGTTTTCCTTCCAGTTCTACTTCTCATAATTTATGGTAGACAAGCTTATTAACTACTGCTGCAGGTTAGCCCTGAGTTGCTCTTGCCCCCTCTCCCACCCACAGACCTTAGCTCTGCAGTTGCCTGACTTCCCAACACAAGAGGGTTGGGAAGTCGTTTGAGAATTTCACTGAACAAATTCTCTGTTATTTTGAGAAACTAAGACACATCCCGTGAGCATTTCTGTCTGTTCTGAGTGCATAATACAGATGTGATTTTATTCTTTTAGGCCGTGAGTTTGTTTCAAAGCATGAGGCAGTGAAGATGGTATTGCCACACAGAACATATGTGTCTTGGCAGCTGACCTGAACCTCTAGAGCAGCTCATGGCTGCCCACAGCTGTGTTAGGCAGGACCCAGCACTCAGGGCTCAAGACGACACTGCCTTCTGATGCTTTTGGGGCAAAGCGTTTCCTGGCCCAGTTGCCCTTTTATGTCAGAAGCGCCTATATAAAATTTAATACTGATTTACCCTTTTAATCAGCCCATTTCTCTATATTTTGCTGTTTGTGTAACAGAGGGCAAAAAATGGTCTTCCTAGCATTTGTAGTTTTCATGTATATTTATGAAATTGTCAAGTTCTTCTAATCAAACTTTTTGTTTGTTTGTTGTGTCTAAATAAATTCAACTCTGAATTGTTCCTACCTCCCTTTGTTAGCCTGTTTACAATATTTTAGCCAGTGTAGCTTTTGCAGTTCCTCACATTTGGTATCTGCTATGTTCCCCTTGGATCTCCAGAGACAAAACAAGCCTGAGGTACCTATCCCACCCAAGGTTGAGCCCCTTCTGCAGTGTACTGAGAGCCCTTGCTACATGGTGAGCATCTCTGCTCCCTGTAGGGCTGAACCAGGGCTCCACTGGTTCTGAGGTCATGAGCTCTCATTTCCTATTTCAATCCTTTCCTTACCTTATGTTCATGACCTGTACAACCCTCCTGATTTTCTACTACCCTTTTAACAGACCTCACTAAACTCATTTTCATTTTATTGCTTTCTCCTCCATAGTTAGAAAAACTTTGTTATTCCCTTCAGTTTGCAGCTTATTCACTTCTGAGGCAAAAACCTCCCAACAACCAGTGAATAGAAATAAGAATTGTAAATGGTGGTTAAGATTGATGGATAAATAAATACACGTGTAGAATGCATTCCAATTAAAATTGACCCAAATTACTGAGTGATTAATTAAGCGATGAATGTCTTTACTCTAATTGACATTAATAGAAGTTGCTGGATGTTCACATCCATGCAAACTTAAGCCTAATTATGAGTATCTATTTTTGACAAACTTGGCCAAACTCTCCAATAAGAGGGAGAAACAAAATGAACTTAATAATGTACTGTGAGCGACTGTAACATTCCATATTTGCAATAAAACCAATGACAGCTACTTTGCAACAGGCAGGAAGATTTCTCTGTATGTAAGAACACATGAAGAAAAAAAAGAGACAGAGGACACTTCTTCCATTATTGTGTTACTGGGAGCACAAGTTTCAGAGGGTGTTTTTAGAAGGCTTCTACAGTATTACATGGCATTACAGTCAATGTTGACTGACATCATTTATAGGTAACTCAGCAAAATGGGAATTGACACTTTTTTTTCTGATTTCTTCCCATAAAAATAATAATCCTATAGACCAGCAGCACTTCTAGAGCAGATTTGACATTAGCTTCAAATTCACAGATGACATTCAAGTGTTGCCCTGAACTATCTAAGTATTTTGACAGCAAGACTGGGCTGCAAATATCACTAGGTCAGCATGGCTTGTGCAATTTCACATTTTCCTCTTTATGGTCATTTATACAAATAAGTTGTTTTCCTTCACAGCTTATTGAAATTAGTGAGTTTTATGTCTTCCTTGTGCTTAGAAATTGGACATCTGGGAATGCTGGACCCTAGAAGATGATTGCATCTATGCTAGGCAGCACATCCCTCATGGAGAGCACACAGGTAAATCAATGAAAAGAGGAGATTGCATTTCATATTTCCGTTACAACCGGTAAAATCTACCTAGCTAAGTTCAGCTGTTGAAGCACATGGATGGTCTAATTGTAATTTACAACTCTATCCTGTGGGGACTGAACCATGCAATGACTCACTACATGCACAGATGGGACTTCTGTCTTGCATTAGCTGCTGCAAAAATGCACTTACTCTCTGCAATAACACCTTACCTTTTCCTGAACCCCCACAAAAGAGTGAAGAAATGGCATCTCAGATGATGATCCTGTTACACGAACAGTTCCTGAGTCTCCCATGTCTCAAATGAAGTCTGACGAACTCCACAGTCAACTGGAGCTAAATTATCTGGCCAGGTAACCCTGTTACGGTTTCTCCTCGCAATGTGATGCGCTTTGCTTCACATCCCTGCTGTGACTGCAGGTGCGGGCAGACACTCTGGCATCAGCTGACTCCTGATCTCAGACAGGTTTGCCTTGCAAATGGAAAAGAAGAGTTAGCTCTTCTTCTCTCATTTTTCCAGTGAAACCTTACTTTATCTGATTAATCCATCATTAGAGAGCATATGAAAGCTGTTGTGCAAGGAAGAAGGGAAGGCAAGAAGCAGTTAATATGTGGAAAAGTTAAAGGAGGAGGAGGGGTTTTTTTAAACTTGTTTCAAAAAACAAGGGGAAAAAGATCCAAGGGAAAATGTGTTGAACTCAAAGCACATAAAAAGTCATGTTGAGGTAGGCAAAGTATAACTTACCTCTGGAAATCACTGCTGCAGTAAATCCAATCTGACTTTTAAAGAATAGTATGCTGAATCTCTCAGATTCTTTGGAGTGAATCACATTAGCTTCTATAAAAGTTCACATTGGGGGAAAAAAAAACCCCAAAGATCTATCAGGAATCATGAATATGAGCTTAAAGACTTTCTAAAAAGTTGATTTTTCAGGCCCATTGTGTAGATCTATTTCAGTTCCTGGATCATTTAGCAAATAAAGGAATTCTGACCTTCTTTCTCATCAGCTTAGCTGCTAGAAGTGTGCGCTTAATTCACAGGCTAAAAATCCTAAAGACATTTTTATTGAGTATAATAACAGAGCAATGCAGCCACAGTAACTATTTTTTTATACTGCAGGAGAATGGCTGCCTTAATTAATTTTCTCAAAACATTATCAGATATTGAACTTTATTAAACTAATCACCCATTTCTGTTATCACTCAAATCCACTTTAATTTATACAAATACAATTTTAAAATATCTAATCTATAATGCTCTATTTTTCTTTATTTATTTCTTTAGTCAGAGACACGGAGGAGGCTTATAGTTTAAAATTTCAAAGCTAGTTTCTACTGGGAAACAAAAAGTCCTAGTGCTTTTTTTTGTTCTTGTTTTTATCCTTTGTCAAATTCTTTATGTACTACTGTCTTTAAAACAGCAGATAATCTTCCCTTCCTTTAAAATTAGAAAGATTTTACACCATCCTGATCCCACATAGATTACCTTGTGTGTCAACACATGGTAAAAACAGGTTACACATCTCTCTGTGGCACCAGAATATTGACCGGAGTCTGAACTGGCATTGTGACCAGTTGCTAAAATAACTACTCTTTCAGGTCCAGAGGAAGAAAAACAGTACAGAACGCTTCCATTGCTTTTGTAAATTAAGCTAGAATAGCTTTTTGGGGGGTCAGTATTTAATTCCTTTGTGGATTGCTATCTTTAGCTGAAAGAAAAGATTAAACAGGTTTTTTAAAAATGAATAGGTTTAGTAAGATTTGCCACGCTTTCTTAAGAATGCACATGCTGTGTGTTAAAGAGCATCAAATAAAATGCAAGGTAAAAGCTTTCTTGGTAAGAGATTGGAATGGTACATACAACAAAGCAATGGAGACAATAAGCCCACTTTCATTCTTGCATTAAAATTACTTTTTTACCCACTTTCTTTAAATTCTTCTGGAATAGACTAGAAACTTCCCAGAGAAACAGATCTCAATATAAAGAACACTGTTTTATAGTATTTTACTGTATTTTAGGTCATGTCACTGACTTCCATGGCTCAACATTTATAATAGGAAAAAAATCCAAAATTTTAACCAAGTCCAGACACTCAAAAACATCAATGTTCAGAGCGGCTTTCGGTTGTTTTCTTGTGCCCTTGCTCTCTATTTATAAGTAGTAAGAAGCTACAGATTTTGTACTCTAACTTGTATTGTGCAAGCCACCAACGATGACAGATGGTTTTTAAGCTGCAGTTAGTGAGATAGTATAGATTGAAACTTTCTTTATACTATTGCTTTTGATGCATACAAATCCTTTAAAAAGAATTTTAGCAATTGTTCTATTATTGCATGCCCCCTCTCCCCTTCAGCTGAATTATTCATACTTTGTTGTCATAGCAATCTTTTCTCTCTCTGAAATGTTTAATAACTAGTCTTGACTCCCAACTAGACAATGAATCAAGGTGTAACAAAAGCTTTATTAACTAATGTGCTTTGAGGCAGATGCATTGTTTGTCTTCCACCTACACTTGCCCTACACTGTTGTCAGTCCAGTCAGGTGATACTAATGATGACAGCAAAGACGCCTGTAAAAAACACCTTTACATAAGCTAATTTCTTAATAGTGTCCATCTCCTTGGCAGCATGATGAGCCTTTACTTTTCTGTTAGCCTGACGATTTTCAAAGTGGCAGTAGACAGCCACTGCTCTCTGCAGAGGGCTCCCCATCATGACAGATGTGGATGTGGGGGTTAGTGGGACATTAGGAATCACAGAAAGTGTCAGGTCTTAACAGGGAGAAGGGTGACAGCAATATTTTCTACTGTTTTAAGCCTGTGTCTACCTCACACACCTGTGGTGTTTTACTATTTGTGTCCCACAGTGAAGATCAAGTAGAAGTTGATCTATTTGCCCCAACTGCTATAGTGACTAGCATGACTGATATTTTACACCTGAGAACTGTATTGGAGATCATCGTAACTTTTCCACCTACCATACACCTGAGGAGGAAAAATCTGGATACGGTGAATACCATTTTTACAATAGTGCTTTTGAGGAATATTAGAGAGGATAAGCTTCCCCTTAAATTGCTTCTTTCCCTAGTAGAAAGATACCTGCTTCTTTAGCAATGGTGTTACCTTATACAATCGAAGATCTAAAGTCTTCCTTTGAAGAGTGCTGGAGAGCCAGCATGGGTGATGACCAGCAGCAGAGTATTGCTCACCTGGAAGCTCAGCTTCAGTGGTTTCTATGTTCCAAGGCCAGCCTCACTCCATCCCAACACATTTAATTCCCTGTGCGCTTTTTTTTTGAGGCCACCAAGAAGTTACTTCAAAAACAATCCTGAGTTCTTTGTCTACATTCATTCAGTCTATTATTCCTCTAATTTCACAGTTTATGGTCTTCTGCATGCCATTCCTACACCTGAGAAGGTGCTACTGTCCACAAGAATACAGGGACAGCTCTAGTGTTTCAGTTTGGTTCAGTTCAGTGCAGGTAGCTTTATAATCCCTACCCATACTCACCTTGTAGTTCCACATATATCCCGTACTGGTTTCCCCTTGGTAGAAACAGTGGACGCTGTAGGTCTTAAGCAGCCGACATACTGTACTGTAGCCAGAGTTGTGTGTAAGCGATGGGCAAATTATCATGAGTCACATGGATGTCTTCTTCTGTAGTGTTCTGAATGAGCATTGAAGGGCCCAGCGCACAGTGTCAAGGTCAGCCAAAATCTACCCAATAGCCAACAGAAGCCTTGTTCTAAAAGTTCAGTGTTTGCCCTGAAAGAGGTAAATCAGCTAATGGAATAGTCTATGACCAGTCCTTCTGGATGGGAGGCCTGAAAGAAGGGTAAATCACTAGAACTTCTGATGCTGGTACTGATTCAGGAATAGCAGTCCATTTTCTTGGAAGAGAGTTCATGGGAGGCTTATATTTCAGGACACTAGCTGCCTTCAAGTCTGAGTAAGGCATTTGGGATGAATGCCTTATTTTTGCCCAGCCTGCTGGGATGACAAAACCCAGCGTCCTAGGCCAAGTCCATGCAACAAAGATTTTCTTCCAGGGAGGAATGTGGAACCAGTTGTATTCTCCAGCAGTTCTGCTATGCTGACACAACTCCCACTAGACAAAAGATGTCATTCAGGGAAGTGGTGCCAGGAGACAAAAGATGACCTCCTTTTGCTTCTGCTTGAGGTGTGTTTAGGGGAGAAAAGGAGTGACTTTGCCAACACTGGTATCAGAAGAACTGCTGTGGAGACCAGTTGTTATCCCAAGAGATGGGCATGGGGGCACAGCACCTTTTCAAATTCATCGTCACATTGACATTTTCTTTTGGCTGTCATTATCTTATTTTACTACTTTACTCTGGATTTTTCTCATTCCACCTATAGTGTTGGCAGAATAATTCTACACTCAAATTATTCCCTTCAGTCAGGAAAGGTCTGACAAGCTTCTCCTAAGCAGGGTCTGCCCCTGTAAAACTTCTCATTTGTTTTTCTATCAACATGGGGAGTGGTATATTCAGCATCATTTATTAACCCTCAGTTTGGTACATATATTTGATCTAACAAGTGCTTCATCTATTGAATGCCTTATTGAAAAGGTCCACAGAGTGCTTTCTCGCCTTCTAAGATGCAAACATTAAATGTAAAGCAGAACATGCATGACAAGGTTTGAGAATATTTTGTGATACTAGTGTTCATTACGGGGGGCCTATGCCAAAAACTACATTATTTTAATATTTTGTCATAAATAATCATTTGCTGTTGTGCATCTATTTTACTTAGTAAATGAATGGTCTCTAGGTTAGACTAAATTTTACTTTTTTGGCACACTGAAATCAAAACAAGTGATGTAAAAAAGAACAATATTTAAAAATAATTCATCTGGCTCACGCAAAAACAATGAAAAAGTGCAGAACTTTAAAAACCATCTAGAAGACTTAATAGAAATTTCAGGATTGTGAAGCAATGATTTTCCACACAAAATAGAATAACACAGTATGCAATACATGGCTGTGTGTCAATTTGAGTAAAAATTACATTGTTTTTTAAATCACATAAAAATACAGGCCTTGTCCAGCGAAGTGTACTAGCTTGCAAGTCCCCTAGATGAATTCAGTTAGTCTCACTGAATCACCTGTCAATACAAGAAAGCACATGTTTAAGTTCTGTTGGCCTAGACTTACCTGAAAAGCCAAACTCCTCCTTCCAGTGAAGTCGCCTTTTTATTCTTCTTCTTCTTCCAGGCCTCTCTTGCTTCTTTTTTTCTGTTAGGCTTGCTTTTTTTTCTTTCTTTTTTTTTTCTTTACTTTCATTTTTTCCCCCAGATCACTTGTTGAGTAAAGTACCAGAACGGTTTTGTAATTCACCTCTTGCTCCTGTGCTCCAACACAGCCTTCCAACACTGCAACACCTTGGTACACTGAGAGATTTTTGTGATCCAGTGAATTAAAAGGAAATTTATCTTTCCTGGAATTCAGGTGTCCTGTTGCTTCTGTGGACCCCAGAGTATCTTGTAGGATCACTATTGTGAGAAAGGTCTACAAGTAATCTCCTCTGCAGTGCATCAGATTCAATTCATCAATACCTTCACCCCTGTTAATCCTCCCAGACAGCTCAAAAGCTGTAGGATTGAGCTAAGGCCTGAAGCCTGGAAACAACATAGTCAATAGTTTCATCTCATTCTTGTGCTGCCTGTATGGATGTGAACATGGGTCTAGAGTAGAGAACAGCCCTTTTGTGGTCTGAAATGCTCTTACTTCTCAAAACATACTTCAAAATATCTTTTATCCCATTTTTGTTTCCAAGAAGCAACAAAGAAGCTCCCCAAAACAATTCTGGACTTCTAAGTGATTAACAGAAACAAGGTACATTTCTGCGAGAAATGTGTGATCTATAAGTCAGACATACAAAGCTTCATTCTGTCTGTCTGTTTATCCCATCCCTGATGAATATCGCACCTGACTGCAAAAGCCAAAGGAGCCCCAGGGCTTTGACCCTTTGATCTTCCTTTGCCATGCTGTGTCTCCAGGGTGCAGCTTCTCACATGTGACACAGCCCTCTCCCTTTCTCCCCCCAGGTACATGGAGGGGCCTAAAGCAGCACCCAGAGCTGCAGTTTTCAAGGTCCACTTGTCCTTCGCACCACAGGAATGACACTCCAGGGCTTAAATTCAGGAAACAATGTCATCCTTTCAAGCTGCATTCACTGTCTCTCTCTATTATTGCCTCAGACATAAAGTTTTCAGTTAAAAGTCACTAAATACTTCTTAACTAAAGGAAGGCTTGTTTCACGGCCTTAAAAATTAATCTAAAGAACAGGTTATTTGTAAAAGTAATATGAAGAAAAACACTGCAGACTTTACATCAACTGCCTCTTTTCCTCAGACAGACTTATGCTTTCCCAGCCTGGAGCAAAGGCTCCAATCTGTAGCAGCCTCTTAGCTATGCGTGCTGGTTTTGGCTGGGATAGAGTTAATTTTCTTCACAGTAGCTGATATGGGGCTATGTTTTGGATTTTTGTTGAAAACAGTGTTGATAATAGAGGGATATTTTAGTTATTGCTGAGTAGTGCTTACCCAGAGTCAAGGCTTTTTCTGCTCCTCACCCCACCCCACCACCGAGTGGGCTGCAGGTGCACAAGAAGCTGGGAGGGGACATAGCAGGGACAGCTCACCCCAAATGGCCAGAGGGATATCCCATACCATACGATATCATGTTCAGCAATAAAAAGCTGAGGGATGGGGGGGATGTTCATAGCGGTGGCATTTGTCTTCCCAAGTAACTGTTATGCATGATGGAGCCCTATTTTCCTGGAGATGGCTGAACACCTGCCTGCCCATGGGAAGCAGCAAATTAATTCTTTATTGTACTTTGTTTGCCTGTGTGGCTTTTGCTTTACCTATTAAACTGTCTTTATCTCAACTCATGATTTTTTTCACTTTACGTCTTCCAATTCTCTCTTTCATACCACCTGGGAGGGGAGTGATTGAGCGGCTGTGTGGTGCTTGGCTGCCAGCAGGGATTCAACCACAACAGTATGGAACATCCTGCTGAAAGACAGACCCTGTTAGCTTTGGAAATTAATGTGTCTGGTTCAAAATGAAAATCCTGTACACTATTTTTCAGGACTTTTTGTCAAAACTTACTTACTACTTGATAAAGGAAACCATATTGCTATTTTTAGGAGGAAGAGAGAGAGAATAAGAAGACCTTGGTTTTGTTGCCATTCCACACCTACATTTGACATGCCCTAAAACTACAATTTCTGAAAGAAATAGAACACAGTCTGCAAAAGCCGTGTCACCAATTATCGGCATTAATGACTATAACCCATGAAACAACGCTTTGCTACAGGCCATCAGACTCAACCATAGGAATACAATGTCACCACTGGTTATACTGCTACAGGGCTGTGAGTGTGCAACACTCAGATCCCCTGTACTTTTGGAGGACTCACAAGCATGTTTGAGCCCCAGGAGAGATCACCAGGAGCAGCAGAAGACAGCAGGAACACTGAGCTGCTGCCAACCAAACTGTGCTTTGGCCCCAGGGCAGCTGATCCCTCCAGCTGCAATCACTGCTCAGACCCACCTACATACCTGTCCCTCCCGCAGAGTTTGGATGAAGACTTTCTTCATATTTCTGGTAAGGAAAAGGCTGCAGGCAGAAACGTACTCATAAACGTAAGCTTTAGTCCTCAAGTCCCTCCTGAACTGACTGCTCTCATGTCTTCTGCCTGTGGGATCTGTGCTGTCCCTTCTTCTCTCTCTCGCCTCAAAGAAAAAGCTCAGTATTTCATACTTCTGAGATAATGAGCCGGCCTGCCTGACCTGACTGTCAGGATGAATCAGCAGGCTAGTTCTGCACCTCCATGCCATACCGACACTCTCTCTCAAGTGGATTTAACATCATTTAATAATATTTTTTTCTGTATTAGTCCAGTGGTGATTCTTTCGTACCTTAGAAGCATGAGTTGATTATTAACAATATTTCACTTAAGATGGGTCTCAGTCCAGCTTCAGCCTAGGTACAAGATGGATTTTGTTCTTTGTAAGAATCTGTAACAGCTACTGGTCGGTGTGTAACTGTTTCTGTCCTTTTGCATAACTGTGGGGCAGATTCCAGAGCAGAAGCCTATGTTCAACTCAGATTCTTAATTTAAATTTCATATACTTTTATTAGTAAACATACATGAAATTAAAACTTAAATACTGACAACCCACATCCATACCCACATTTTTTATAATTAATGAAATTATTTGTATCAAATAAACATTAATATCCTCATATTACATATGAACTGTTGAAGACAAATCACTGAACCTGGTAATTCAGGAATTATGGAGTTCTAGATCTAAATCTGCGAAGGTACTGAACTAGTTAAAAAAAGCTACAGCCTCTTCTGTAATTGCAGGGATGATGTTTTCTGCATTTTTGTTTGTTTAGTTACTTAAATTCAGTGTCTAATTTATTCATAGCTGAGAAATTTTTGGCTGCTGAAAAACTGGATAGCTTATTATCCCCTTCCAATCCGTAAATATACATGAGGTGTAACAGGATGAGATTTGGTAGTTCTAAAATCACAACAGACATGATGATCAGAAACTATTAGTACAATTTGTTAACCATGGACAATACTTCCTTTGCTTAATGAATCAATTAGTCTTAAAACCCATTTCAATAAATGAATTTTTTCCCTAAGTAACCAGCTATTTAAGGTGGTTTAATTTAACTAAAACAAACAACTTTATAATGTTGAGTTTGTGCCTTTAATTGAGTTGCAAATTCCATCCAACTGCATCTTCACGAGAGACACAAATAAAAGCATAATCATAATAGGGTAAACAGTAAATGTACCTTTCACCATTTTTCTTAATTACTTTATAATCATTATCTTACTAAAGGTATATCAGGCTACACACTGGCTAAATGCATATAATATATTCACCTCACTAAAATAAGCACCTTATTTAACATACAGGTTGTATTGAAGTGAAAATACACATGTCCCTGTGGTTACTAATCAGGAGGACCCAATATTCCTTCAGGAAGGTGACTAATAAGTAAAAATGCAAACCAAGATTAAAACTGATTATTTAAAACCAAGTTTCCTGTTTGCTCATTTAAGTGATGATTGGTAATAGCAATCAATCCACAGTGGTCAACTCCTGCTTTTTATTACTAACACAGCTTTAATTGTTTTCCTGTGGCAGAATACATGACAAATTAAGAGAAAATAACTTTCCGCGATCATTTATCTGTGTGGTAATTTCTTAAGAACAAAGGACCCTGTGCTGGGGAAATTTTGCAAACTGGAAGTTAGTGGGTAAGCATCTCTTAGGAGTGGCAAGAATCCAGCATGATATCATTCTGCTGTAGACTTCTAGCTTAACTTTAAGCCAGCTTTAAGATCGTTTACATGTATGTAATTCTTTAATTACATCCAAGAGCCCTTGGTAATGTTAGCATAATATCCAGTAATATTATTCACATTTCATTCATCAGTATGGATGCTTACAAGTACCATAGGATACAGAAAGCTTCCAACTTCACTTGAGCCACTGAATTGTTCTGCCCATCACTATTTTCTTTGCATACCTTCACAAAATAGAGGAGTTTTAAAGGGGCAAATGGTAGTAACATGCATAGTACCATTTGAAAGACAAATCTCTTCATCTCAGCTGTCCCTTGGTCACTTCTCTGTAGGAATCTCTTCAGCATTCTTTCTCCTCTTTCCCTTAGTTATTGTGAAGTGAAATACAGCAAAAGTCTTGTCTGTTAAAGGCTGAAGTGACAGCCCTAAAGACTGTGGCCTCCTATAAACCCATCTAATAAGAACAATATGGTTAACAGAAATTCAAACTTACTGTCACAGTCTTGCCAAGAGATAAATTATATGGGATGAGTGACCTGAACTTTCAGCTTGCTTTCTTAGGATGCTCAATGGCACCATTAAATGCAATGCTTTACAAGGCAGGAATTATTCCTATGGAAGACATAACTGCAAATATAATACATAAAAGGGGCAAATTCAGCATACACTACAGCATCAAAATAAAACCCATTGGCAGGGCAATCACTGCAGCCCTGCTGTCCAAGAAGTGGAAGACATGTTAAATGAGGAAGGTACACGTGCAATATGCATATATACACTTTGTGCCTGCCCATTTGCCCTGCCTTTTCCCTGCAGAGTGGGGGTAGCTGTAGGGACCATGAGACCTGGAGGCAGGAGAACTTTGTTATGGGGAACCTTTAACTTTGTCCAAAACAGATGCCTTACACGGGAGTCCTCAGTGCCATTGCACTCACATGCTGCGGAACAAGCTTGTATTTGTTACATCTCCGTGGGCGTATTTCTCTTTTCCTGTAGCTAGCCAGCCTTGGAGAGAGACTTGCATTTTGGCTTTTCTCAAATAGAAGAGAGTAAAAGAGAACGCCTTAATTTTGGGGAATACATCTGAGAACGCAATATCAAAGCGCCCCAGTATTTTTCCCATTGCTCCCAGTAAAAGAGGGAAATTACTGAGGGAAAATCAGAGTATCAGTCATGAGCACCATCGTGGCCTTCTGTAGTCAACCTGCACTTAAAGTCTCCCTTCATTACATTCATCCACGTTCTAGGTAGAGGCACAGCTCCTACATTGTAGAAGGTAATTCCTCTCCAACAAGGACTCAAATGCAATTCACTGAAGCAGAAAAGAGGAAATTACATCCTGGACATTAGCTGCTTTAAATTTTCAGGACAAATTAACATTGAAATAATCTTGTCCTGTAGGCCATATGCAATTGCACTTCAAAGCCAAGCAAACAGGAGGCTACTCCACAACTTGCATATCAATTCAAGGAAAGAGTAGTGAACAATCTCTGCAGCTCTTTGCTGGTGATATTTAATTCATAGAGTTAAGGAAAGAGACAGTTTTGTCCACATAAACTTACATCCCTATCTGGGTCATAAATTAAAAGGCAGCCCCAAGTGTCCTTTACAACGCTGTTCAGATAGGTCTAATAAAAAACTGTAATGGCTTTTACTGTGATCTGTCTCAATAGAGAAGAAACAGAAATGTTACTGAACATAAAGGATTTTGATGTGATGTGGTCTTGTATGTGTCACACCACACCTAAGAAACAGTCCAGAATAGGAGCTGTTTTATGCAAACTAGTTCATCTCCAGAAAATTCTGCTTTAGTTCTCTGTCTCCTCTATCTTCCTATCATCAGTCTTATATTTAATGGAAATCTAAATGAACGCTGGAATATTCTTCCCATAGGAAATTCCAGTTTTTCAATACCTAATTTGTGTATAAATACCTGATNAGAAATGTTACTGAACATAAAGGATTTTGATGTGATGTGGTCTTGTATGTGTCACACCACACCTAAGAAACAGTCCAGAATAGGAGCTGTTTTATGCAAACTAGTTCATCTCCAGAAAATTCTGCTTTAGTTCTCTGTCTCCTCTATCTTCCTATCATCAGTCTTATATTTAATGGAAATCTAAATGAACGCTGGAATATTCTTCCCATAGGAAATTCCAGTTTTTCAATACCTAATTTGTATATAAATACCTGATGAGGTGACAGAAGGGAGTAAAGAAGAGGGAGACAGTGGTTCCAGGCAAGAGGAAAAGGGGCAGTAGGCACAAATCTGCGNCAAACTAGTTCATCTCCAGAAAATTCTGCTTTAGTTCTCTGTCTCCTCTATCTTCCTATCATCAGTCTTATATTTAATGGAAATCTAAATGAACGCTGGAATATTCTTCCCATAGGAAATTCCAGTTTTTCAATACCTAATTTGTGTATAAATACCTGATGAGGTGACAGAAGGGAGTAAAGAAGAGGGAGACAGCGGTTCCTGGCAAGAGGAAAAGGGGCAGTAGGCACAAATCTGCGGACAGGATTTTCAACTGAAATATAAACAAAAAAATTTTTACTGTAAGGATTGTCAAACACTGACTGGCACAGGTTGCCCAGAGAGACTGTGGAGTCTCCATCTTTAGATATGTTCAACACCTGACTGAATGTTTCCTTGAGCAATCTACTCTAGCTTGGACCCCGCTTCTGACCAGAAATTTCCAAGGGTCCCTTCTAACCTCACCTGCTCTATGATTTCAAAGTTTCAGTAAGTTTCTAAGGTAACATAACGAAATATCCCACTGTGAGATTTACAATCAAAATAATCATGTCAGTGTTCTTGTACAGAGGCATTCCAGTTTGTTGACTCTAACTGATCAGTTTATTTTCAGATCTGTTTAAATGGCACTAAATAACAATTGCTGTCTTTACCCGTGATTATCTTGGGGTAAGTTATTTTCCATTATTACCTTCCTTTACCAGTCTATCATTTACTTTGGTTTCACATGTCCTATTAACATATGGGACAGATAAACTGTGCGAGAAGAACATAAGTGATAAAGTACCTAAAGTGCAATTTCAAGAGCTTAGCAAAATTTTCTGTCACTCAAGAGTAAATATTTTTATTTGGTTCAAGAAAATTAAATATTTTAAATTCATCAAACAAAATGACAAAAACTATATAATTTCAATATTCCTGATAGAAAAAAAACCCCACATATTTGGAAGCATGGTTCTATTCCTTTTAGTTTGTATAAATTACATTTCCCATGGAGAAAAAAACCCACATAGATGCAAACTACCAATAAGCACTGGGGTAACAAAACATAAGTGGAGAATCTGTATTGTGCTTCACAATCATCTTTGAAATCCTATTGCCTACTCTGCAGTAGAAAAGGGGCCACTTCAAATTTTGTAACTCTCACAGAAGGCTACGGAGAAAAATAATGGGAGAAAGGAGTCAATATCCCAATCCTACTGTCACCTGAAAGTGTCTGGTTGCTGTTAAACATGGCAGAAGTTAAGAGCTAATAATGAGTTGCGTGAATCTATCCCATGTAGCAGCTTAGATGCAAGATATTTGTTGCTGTACACACTGACATAAAATCTAAGTATCCGTGAAGGATACACATCCCAGTGAAAAATGATAAATCGAATGGCTCCATGGCCAGATAAGTTGTCATAACCCCACTTCAGCTTCTGCCACTTTGCAGGACGATGCTACCCCTTGTGCTGCAGTAGCACAGGGGAGCCAACCCAGCCAAAAGTAGCCCTGCAAAATAAAGAGGAGATCATTTTTCAAGCTGATCCATTCCCTGAACTGCAACTACCCATTCACAAGGAAGTCAGCAGGACCACACAGCCAGGGAGCACAAAGAGCAATGACAGCCTCAAACAGATCAGCTTAAGTGGCCGCCGAGTGGGTCTCTGCCTCACAAAACTGTGTGTGTGTGTTTATGTAAGGGAGACCTTTACCTTTTCGAAGCAGAGCGCTGTTAATTAACTGGGCAAGTACCGGCACTCGATCTAGTGGAGAGAACTGGCACCTCTCAGGAAATGAATTAATGTTTAGTTCAGTCAAGAGAGAAATTGTGGAGAGGAAGATTAAATCTGTATGTACCTACTGGAGGACGTATTCCTCACCCAAAGGCATGGCCAAGCCGCAAACTGTGACGCAAAACACCTGCATGAGCATCCCGGCTCTCAGTCTCTTCCCAGGAGTGAGTGAAGGGCAGCAGAACAGCTGCTGCTGTAGTCCTGACGGCACAGTGTGAGACTGTGGGCATTTTTTACATCCTTGATGCACAGTCCCTTTTTCAAATGGCAGGACCTCTTATCCTCTGTGTTCATACAGTATATACAGTTTTTCAGAAATGGAAAAAAAATCTCTATGTACTCAGAGAGACAAAAATTACTGAGCAATTGATTTGTTGGGACATTTCTGTACACAAGTAACTATCAGTCGCCATATATTGAAACCGATATATATTGTAGATATATTTTATTCCCCTGCTGTCCTTAAGGAATGAAAATGCTTCTGAGGACAGGTGTGAGAAATGAAAAGTGCTTGGATTGTGTAGGGAAAGATGGTTCTGAATAATGTTAAATTTTTAATAACTTGTGAGTTGTGCCATCAGCAGAGCAGCAGTAGATGTGAGAAAGTAGAAGTAAGAACCACACGAAACTCTCTCTACACATACCGCTTCTGTTAACTTTCATTTTTTCCCCCACCAATCTTTTTGAAGGATGCTGCTGAGTCCAAGTCTTCTGCTGTCATGAGTCACATTGTCCTGATCACCTACCAGAGCCCAGGAGATCTCTACGCAAGAGGCATATGCAGGCTGGGAATAGGATCTGTTTGAAGGGAAAAGCCAGTCTCTCTTACAGTTATTTTTCCTCCAGCAAAGCAAGAAGAAGTGGTGGTGATTTGTCTTTGGCAGAGCCAGCGAATTCAAAACACACTTCCCTTTTTTCACTGCTTACTAATAAAGAAGTGCAGTTTTGGTCTACTTCCTAGCAGAAATTAAAACAAAAATAGGTTTAGGCATTGATTGCTCTTGCATAACCAGCTACTACAGTTATCTTCTCTCATCCTGTTAATCTAAAGAGAAAAACCATGAAACCACCTATTATACACTACTGATACAGAAAATCTGCACAGCATGGGATGCAATATTCAGCTCACACAGCTGGAGTTCACTTGACCAGTTGCGTGCTGAAGATCAGAGTAAGCTCACAATTGTTTAAACACATCTTCTTGCTCAGCTGGCCAATTATTCACAGGTACAGCGGAGCAGGAAAACAGCTTCTGTTAGTGTGAAATGTGCATCTACATCTATCAATTACTTGCTGTGAGATCTTTGGCCATCACTTTCCTTCTCTGTGCCTTCGGTTTTCCTCCCACTCTCAGTCTTTGCTAGCCCAGATTCACACTGACTGAGTGGCCGCCTTTTGCTGTGTAACATGGAGCATGAGACCCTTGATCTCGGTCAGGGACTCGAGGTGCTGCTGTTCACAATTAAGTAATACCTGCTTCTTTGTCCCTGCTGTAACCTGCAAATCATCCTTCCCTTTGAGGAAAGGAGCTAAGCTGGAGCTTAAGATAAACAGTCCCCACCCTGCCACAGCTCCTCTGCAAAACCCAGGGCAGCTCACTGAACGTCCAGCCCAAGATAACAGGAGATGAGCATCTCAATGTCTTTATGCACTCAGTAACTTGAAAACCAGAGCATGAACAATAAACTGTCTTTGCGCTCGTGGCCCAGCCCTCTCATTCAAAAGATAGACATTGCCTGCTGCCTTGCTTATCGTGGCTTTTACAGATTCATTAGTCTTGCAGTGTTCACCTTCTGCAGTGACGACAACTAAAGGTTTAGAGGCCAACAGAAACAAAGTTTGACAAAATACTAACCTATGCGGTTTTCTTGAGGCTGTTTTGATGCACAAAATCCCTATTAATTCACAATTATAATTTATTGCAGTCTCACACCTTTGCAGGAGGTGCTGTCATATTGATAGGACTGGAATCTCACATGCCTTGTATTTGTTTGAAGGGTTTGCACGGCTTTTTATATGTTTTATTTATTATTTAGGGAATACTGTAAGCGTAAAAGATGCTTTATGAAATACAGAAGACAAGGTCTCTGGCATCAAAAGTCCTGTGATCTACTTCAAATACAACACATGTATCATCCGTTTAGACGCAAGTGGATGTAAAGGTGTCAGCTATGTGGGAAAAACAATGTACAGGTTTTCATTAAAAGACAAAACTGACTTAAACTCTCAAAAGACCTCCACTGATCTTTTTCCTTTGAAATCATGCAATGATACATACTCACAATTCTGGTTTTAAAGTAAAGCAGCAATGAAAGCTGGCAGCAGAGTACATTTGTGCAACTTTACACTAACAGGCCAAAAGTTGAGCCTATTAAAGAGAAAAAACATCTATACTGAGGCAAAAGATTTCATATTTAAGTGCAGTATGATTACAGAAACAAATAAAAAAGCCTTCTCATGCCACATATATACTATATGCAAGATTGCTAGAGGAAACAAAGGTCATGGAGGTTTAATTGCCCTTGTTGGCTTGAAAGAGTAATCTCGCGATAGTGAGATGTGGAAATTGCTATTCTAACTCCAGACGTCTGCAAAGTTCTTTTTTTTTTTTTTTATTCTCTGCAGACTCATAATAGATACGACACTTAACAGCTCCTCTTGCAAGAGGTTAGGATTTGGGGGTATGCCTGTGCTGCTTCTGATCTTCAGACTATTTCACATCGTACCACAGTTTATGCTGAATATTAATTGCGAATGTGCATTGCACATTTGACCCTTAAATATTATAACTGTATGTTACATATGAAATATAATATACAATAATAAATATCCTATTATGATATATTGTATATATTCTTATATATTATATACAGTCTCATGGCAGCCAATGGGAGCACTGTTGCATCCTGCAGAACACAGAGGAAAAGGGAAGAGTTTGGACAAAATGTTGTAATGCACTACTCCTGAATCATAAAAAATGCACTGTTAAATAGTCTAATATTATATTAAAAGCAATATAGAATTAAAAATGTGGACAGTTGAAACCCCTTCCCAAGACCGAAAAAACCCTGTAAGTGAAAAAACCAGACATTAGCGTACCAATCGCATCACCTCTCAGCTAAATTGTCGAGATTGTTGTTTGCATTTGGATCAAAAGGAGATTGCTTGGAAAAAGACTGCATTGTGCCCACTCTTCTGGAGCCAATTTTACTGGACTTCATATGATGCAGCAGTCTGTTAGGAATTAAGCTGCTGTGAGCTCCAAAGGACACAAGTACTTCAGTACTTCATTTAGATGAAAGATGGACACTGTTATAGACCAACATATTTAAAAAAAAAAAAAATCTTTCCCTGCATTAGAAACAACCTTTTTCTCTTTAAGTTCACTAGCAGTGCATCTTCCAAGTCTTTGCTCTAGAAATATTGTTTATTTATTTGCATGGACACCAGGGACCAGCTTCTGCTCATTAGAGTAGCAGAGGTGCGATGTAATTCTATAGAAGTTAATCAAGTAACTATAGCTTCCTACTGATATGATGCCCTCCTAATAAAAACCTGTCTGCAGAATGTTATCTGTTCTTTAAATTTTAATATGCATAAAATATATATTGAAAAGAATCTCAGCCATAAGATAAAATTAAACACTTTAGGAAGAAAGAGTTTTATCTTGCATCTAGCAAGTACTTTTGCTGAGTGCACAATTACATGCATGTACAAAGACTTACTTCTGTTCTCGTACAACATTGAGCAGTTTCTGTGCAAATGAGCCTACCCACATGTGCTGTGTCCACACATTCTTTGTCACTAATGCTAAATAATAGTTTACTATGCCAAAGCAAGTATAGGATACAGTCTAAAAGAGGATGGGGAGCAGGGAGAGACACGTCTATTTTGCATGCCTTTACTAGGTTAGGAAAAAAAAACAAAGGGAAAACCCCTCTGATTTCATTACTAATAACTGAAAGTAAAAACATGCAATTAAATGCATAGAACAGAGTCCAGTGAAAATTAAAGGCATTTGAAAGGTGAGATCTTTGAAGAGTTTCCTGCATTAACAAAGCTAAATATGTCTGTATTCTCTGAGCAAAATATAATCTCGAATGCATGTACTGTAGGTAAATTGCAAAGTATTACTACATGACAGAAAATGTGTCAGTTATGCTACTTTAATTATGCAACCTGAAGATTGTGATGCAAACCAACATAAGGTGTCATTGCGTGATATAGCTGGACTTCCGACCCTTTTGTGACAATAATTAGGCTGAACACAACATTGGAAACAAGGAAGGGAGAGGAATCTGAGATATTATTCCATGTTAGACTTACTGCAAACAACTATGTAAATTTAAGCATAAATTTTCCTTCAGTATTTTTTCACCTTTGTTAAAAAGGTGGACAGCATCAGAAAAGTAGTAAGCTGTGGGGTAGCTGCATTGTACCCAATGTTTTGAACAAGATCCTATAAAACACTATTTTTCTTGATGTAGATCCAGGAAGACACTGACGTGTGTTCTTGGCTGTCTGGCATGGAAACAATCTTGGTGCAGCTATTTGAACCTTTCAGGTTTGCCATTACACATGTATGCATTTGCTTGGTTGGATTAAGGTCATTTACACAGGAAACCAAACTACCTGTTTACCTTGAACCAGCTGCCTGATCAAGGGGATACTGACGCACCAGACCTTCATAACAAAATTTGGATAAAACAGATCTAATTCTCAGGTACTGTGCTAGATGCACACCCCATGAGCTGGGACCAGTCCTAAGAGAGAATGTAAGGTATCACTCTTCTGATCTTGTACCATTTTAAGAGACTAATCATTTATTCCTGATATGTGTTCTCCTCCTCCCTGCTAAATTGTTATAATCAGTTTGCCATTCTCTAATCCTTAATTTTCTTAATAACCTCTGCCTTGTCTTAATGCCATCTTTTTCATCTGCACAATTAAGATTAAATTATCAGATTTAATCACATATTACTCATATTAGGCAGATTTGATAAAATTTACAGGGATCCCAATCAAATCTAAAAACCCTACCAAAATCAATGGAGTTAGGATTTTTGAAAGTGATAAGAAATAAGGCGACAGGCAGTGCTGACTTGGAGTAGGGACTGGCTGATACTAGCTTTCTGATGCCTTGAGCTTCTGACATTGTTCATCCCACTGCATTTTGACTGGCTGGCCATTGTGGGGCTTCTGCTGCCACTAATGAGGTTGTTAAATAGCAGGAGGTTATGGGAAGCTGATGAATTTTGAGAATTTCGGTCTTTAGAAATATCTTCTTTGAAATTTAACTGACAGCGTGATCTTCTGGGAAAAAGTTAGTAACCAGAAACAGTCAGGCTGAGACATGACCTGCACAACTCATTTGCCTTGTGACCTTCTTGAGCTTCATCACTAAAACTACAGGAAATGAGTTTTCTTTAAATTGTGCTGTTTATGGGAAATGGTTTTAAAGGCACAGAAATCACGCACAGAGAATTCCGGTCTCAGGTCTGTAAGCATAATGAGAAAATCAAATAGGGAAAGTTTCTAATCTTAGTTGTAAGATTAAAGGACTGACTTTTTTTCCCCACCTTTACTTCCACCTAGAAGGCAGAACAATGGTGAAAATAATAATTGTGCAAGCATCTCCAATGCACTGAGTTTGTTAACTTAATGTTTCTCGCGTAACTGAAGAATGAACTGCATTTTCTGGATCAAGCTTTTGCATCTTAAAGAATAGCATATAGACTTTTAAAAGAAGTCTTATAAAGACCAAGTCTAAAATTATTTATCATGTTTTATTTTATCCTTTTAAAGTAACATCAGTCATGACATCAGTACTGAACTATTAAATGTAATGTATTTAATCTGGTGTTTTCATCTTTTATCACGGTATTATGGTCCACCAGTGTGTTAATAAAAAATTAAGAACAAAGCAATCCCAGAGACTCATAGTAGCATTTTATCCATGCAGATACTAGGAGAACAAAATATAGAATAAGATTTCTACTGAGTAAGCCTGAATTTTTATTAGATTTTACCATTTCTGTGTACATTTTAGGGCATTTACAGTGCCAACGGAAATGTAATGCACAAAAACTCATGTATGTGATGAGGATACCCTCACTAGTTTTGAGAAATTCTGTACACAGAGTGCACGTTCACTGTCCTTGAAGCATCAAATCTAATCTAAGGTCTATATTTTATTCAACTTCCGGTTATCTTTAAAGTGTCACAGTAGACCAGCGGGTATTACTAAAACACAAAACATCACAAATTATGTTCTTAGTATTTCTGCTTCCTCAAACAGAAGATTCTAGGGTGAGATGAGATTTTTATTCTAAATACACACTCATCATAGTGCTGTAATCTGTGGTTAAAGGTTCAATCTATGTATTTTATCTTGTCTTTTATATAACAACTTGCCCACTAAGAGCAGAGCTCTTATCTCTCAGATAGATAAAGAAATGGACTAAAAGGTGGCTGAGCTCTGCAATTACACCACTACATCAATATCAAGAGGGAAATCAATTGGCTTCCATAAAATAAAAATGAATTTTTAGTTAATAATCTCACAAACTTTATGATTCTTAAGTATTTTCTTTGAATTTTCCTATCTTGAAGAACTCACTTTCACTTAGACCTAAAAGAAGGCTTTTCTGTATATTATTTCCCACATAGGCAAGTCATGAGCTACTGGAAACATCTCCCATTACATTCTCACGGAATTTCCATCTGTTCCCAATCCAAATAATTTTAGACAAGTTGAGATACGTTAGCTTAGATATGCTAAGGCACATGAGCAGGTTTTTTTAAGCTTCACTGAAAGGACTAAGACCTTCTTAAAACACAAATTAAA
Source organism: Steatornis caripensis (assembly GCA_013398225.1). Taxonomy (NCBI): domain Eukaryota; kingdom Metazoa; phylum Chordata; class Aves; order Caprimulgiformes; family Steatornithidae; genus Steatornis; species Steatornis caripensis. Next base: position 153,233 of record VZSC01008095.1, on the reverse strand, counting down.
ATTTTGATAAAACTGTCACAGTTCATCTTCCTGAAACAAGCGCTTTTTCTTCTAACTGACTAACAGAAGCAATGCTGAATCTTAGCTCTAGGTGCAGGTACATTGCATACATTTGGTGTGGGGGTGTACACACAAAGATTCCCTTAGCCCTACCCCCGACAAGATATATATATATATATAGTGTTGTAAAATGGTTTGGACCAAGACAACAGAAAGAAAAAGGAAAGTACCATTGCTTGAGCTTTTCAATATTTATAACAAAACCAAATGAGCTGTGATATATGAAAAGAAATTACATGTGTGTGCATGTCAAAAAGTCTTTGAAGTGTTTCTATCAAGCCCTTGTGAAGGAGATCAATATCGGGCAGTAAGATGGAGTTTTCAATTCTACTAATGCTTTAAGCTGATAATCCATTTGGAGGAAAAGCATGTCTAAACTTCTCTTCTAGTTATGTAGCCCCCGTCTCCAGTTGTGTAGGGCTCAGATGCCACTGCTCTTACTCCAAACCAGCAGACACAGTCCAAATCTAGAAAAATCTCTTGTCTGTTCCTGCCCACTCAGGATTCCTGGGAATTTGTATTCAGAAATTCAGATTTTTCAGTATTGCTTCATCCATATCCATACAGAAAGCACACTTAAGTGTTTGGGAATTTCACCTAAGTTTCTTTAAAAAGACATTTTTCCTCCAGCCCCTGGTGTAAATCTCCCATGTTTTAGAAACTACCAGAATCCAAAGCAGCAGAGGGCTTTCATATTCATATGTGGCTAGAAAATCTAGCTTGTGAGACTGGTGTTTTTCGCTAATTCTTCTTACCATTGCTGTTTAACAAGCAAAAGAAAAACCCACCCAGCCATCTGGCAGAACTTTTCAATTTCTTCCAGAATCCCACATTTTGTTTCTCTTTCCTGCCTGTTTTTTTTTCCTGAAAGACACAGGGCCTCACTGAAATTTAATCTTTCATGAGTCTCTATTTCTTAACAGTCTGGTGGCATTTCTCCCTTTTCCCATCCTCCTGTGGAACTGTCCCTGCACACACATCTTCCTGCTGCAGCCTTCATCCTTGCTGCTTCTGCCTGACTTACCACTGTTCCCATCACAGACTTCTTTAACAAAGCATATTACACTTGTTTAAAAACTTCCTTACAAAAAAAGCCTGTAAGTAGACTGGCTTTCCACCCCAAACACACACACACAAATGGAAGATATAGCCTTTGAAAATCCCAGTCCCTGGGATTTAGGATAAACCAAACAGAACAAAACGTTTTGCTTCAGTTTTCACAAAGGGAAATTGAAACAAAATTTGTGATCTTTCTAAAATTGAAACATTTCTGGTTTTCCAGCCAAAGTGAACTGTTTTGTCTGGCATCAGCTCAGTGCTGGTCTGTCTGCCTGCGCAGTTACAGCTCCTCCCAGGAGCAGCAGGCTGGTTGTCTGTGACACATACTCCTTGTCTTAGGTAGGGTTTTCTGTTCGGGCTATTGCTTCTAAGATAAACAGCACTGTCCCATCTGCCTTCTGCACTAATTCAAATATTTTAATTATAAAATTATTTAAACTGCCTTATAGAAATTCAGTCCAGTAAAACACTGAAAACCACTCTTATCCCAGGAGGTCAAAATACATCTTTAGAAACAAGGAAAAGCAGTGGAGAGGCCTGGGTTTAGACTGTTATGCCAGCACAGTATTTTCCCTACAAGTAGTTAACAAGGACAGCAATACTTTTTGCAAGGGTGAACACTGTTTACATTAAAAAATTTAGTATAAATCTCCAGAGGAACAAGCGATGAATGCTTTCTTGGCCAATTAAGTGCTCTTGCCAGCTCACAAAACAAGCTCTGAATAAACAGGAATCAAAGAGCTGTTTAATGGCATTGTTATTGTTATTTAGTAAAAGGTTTCTTTAACTGCTGAGTTACACAAATGTCAGTTTATCTTTTAATATTGACTGTCACAATTTTTCTAGTACTCATTGTGAAAGTGAATATAAATGAGTCAAAGAGAAATCAAGCATCTATTGTTCCATAGAAGTACCACCTTTGAATATATGCCTTTACACGAGGTTGACAGTAAAATCTTGGGGTGCTAGGATAACTTCAGCTCAGTACAGTGCCCGGGGCACTCCTCCTCACCACTATCCTCCATGTTTGTGGGTCAGGATGCGCCCAAATACCTGAACCCTCTCAAAAGAAATTCCACAAGCTAAGGCCCCCACTGCTGCCCACCTCAATATGAACGGAAGGAGCAATCTTATGGTTTCCTGGTCATGTTGGTCCTTTCCAATGTCGCAGCAGTAGGGAAATGTAGAGATATTTAACACTAAACCAGAACTGAAATTATTCCTTAGACTGCACGTACAGAGAAGCTGCGGCAGCTCCCAGTGTGTAGAAACACGGGGTATGAGCTGGCTGCCCAGCTGATGCAACTGTGCTGAGCCTGCCGAGACCAAGTGTCTTAGGCAATTTCATGGTGGGACATTGCTTCCCACTATTCCATACAATGATTCAGGATAAGGTTTTTATATTAGAAACACCTTGGAAAATGTATTAAGTAAATTATTTGTAAAGACATCACCAGTCTGCTGAGTTTACCACTACTCTAGAGATAACCGCAGTAAGCTTAATTGACCTTCCTTGAATGGAGCTAGCCCTAGCTGCTTAATATATGATACTTTGGTACACCTTGTAGGAACCATTCCTTTTACAGACCTACTTTTTCCAGAAAGTCTGAGCAGCCAGTCTGACTCTCTGAAAGCAGCTTCAAATACAAGGTCTACATTGTAAGTAATCACTAGTCATTGAGCATCAGACAAAAGTATCAATTGGATGCACTGGCGACCATCTTTCCAGAAAGCAACATGTCATCCTCTGTTGCAGTCAATTACATACAATTAGATAACAGAAGTACAGTATCGTGCCATTTCTGTTCAAATGTATGTTCTTTTAAATCATAGGGTAAACTTTTGCTTCTCTTTCAAATAGTCTAACACCAGAAATGAATGTTAGCCCAAGGAATTGTGTGTACAGGAAGAATCAGGCATGCTCCTTAACACTTTGCATAGCATCTTTCATAGAAAAGGACAGTTACACTGAGTATTAGTAATCACCAGTTGTATATAAACTGCATACTTTGCATTGGAAGCATCAGGACTTCCCACTGTGCAGAGATGCACCATACTCCCAGGGGTAAACAAGATCCTTCCACCTTAACCAGGCAACTACACTGAGTGGTAGTTGGAAATGGAAGGGGCTGGGTGACCTCTCACTGTTTTTCCCTCCACTTGCTTGAGACTTTCTAATTTCCACTTCTACAACCATGGGGATATTGCTCTGATCTCACACCAGCAATATAAAAGGAGGATCGGGTACTCTTTATTTCTACCCAATGATATCATGCATCCGCATAAGGCAAGCACAGAGCACAGGTGGGGGTGAGGTACGTCATCAAAAGATATTGACATTTATGATCAACACTGAAAAGTATGCCAGATGTGGATTTGATTTGGAGTCTGTTTGGACCTCACCATGTCTCTGTCTTAATGTACGCCTAGCACAGAGAAACTGTTATGATTTCATATCTTGGTTCCATTCCACTGCCTCACAAAAATTCCTTTGCAAGCAAATACTTTAGGGTGCTATTTAAGGTATACATGTAAATATATTCATGCAGATGGCAAAAGTATTTATGAGAACTTTAAAAACACCTTAATTCCTGAATGTCTTCTGAATCAATAGGAATTAGGCAGTCAGAAACTTAACAAAAAAATCCCCCTGCCTGCTTCCTTCACATTTAAGAGTATAAGAATTAGAAGCTGGGCAAAGTATTTTCTATTCATCTTTCAAGAGTCGTATAAAAAATTGGATGACTGAAAGGTCACAGATAAATACTTACTGTTTAGGGCAAACAGCCACTAAGTGGAAACCTTGCATTCAACTTTCACAGCCTGTTGAAGCTGTTTGAGCCTTCATCTTCCACCTTCCAAGAGAGTATCTTGTCTGGTAAGCTACAGTGTATGTTATTGTTTTGCATGGTATGTATGGGTAAAAACAGTGAGTTTAGAGTGTTTCTCTCTTTCAAGTGGAGGAAGAAAATGAGCCTCAGCAGGCAGAATGAGAGTAGGGTGTCACGGTTTAAAGCTGGNACCTTGGTCTCCATAGGGATAACTATAAGCAAGAGCCTTACTGCATACCATTCCTGCTGATGTTCCAGCACTAACTATAAACACCGAGCCTTATCACTGCTAGAAGCAGCTACTGTCTGGAAAAACATGCAGTTAATGTCAGAGAGCGCAGCCTCTCAGCAGAGACTCAACTAAAAAGTAAAGTTACAGAAAGAAAATTTGTTCTGTCCTAGCCCAAATCAGGACAACGGGCTATCTCACCTGGATGCCCCATGGCCTCTCTCAGGAAATACAGGCTCAAAGCCTGCAGGGAAAAGGGAAGAGTGAATCAAAGAGCCTTGCACCAATTGTGAGCAATTTATTAGTGTAAAAGGGCAATGACAATGATTCAAGTCCCTTGCTGCCTTCCTTAACATGAATACAATAATATAAAAAACACTTCAGTTTAGGGGAAATCTGAGATTTTGTTTGACACAAAAGGAAAGGTTGTAACATTTTGTCCTTGTAAGAAAGGCCGAAAACTTTTCTGTTTGATTTAACCATAACCAATTGCGTTTGGTGGTTTTTTTTTTTAATTTGGCAGATGAAATAAGAAATCAGTTATTGTTCCGTGTATTGTACAGTACACGGCTGCACTGTTCTAAATATCTTCTAAGTTATGGCCTTTAGTTCCTAATGTAGACTTCCAGAAACAGGAGGTTGTATTTTCCTTTCTAGGTCAATAAAATCTCAAGGGAAAGAAGAATGTTTTATGTGACAGAAATTCCCAGACTTAAATCCCTAGACCTTACCATTAATTTATCAACCAAGCAGAATTTATGAGGTATCTAAATTGGAAATGAGATGCGTATCTTAATGGTCTGTTCCCCTGTAAGCGAATGAATAAATAAATAAATCACACTACTGTTGTGAGTAAATTGCAAAGTTACTTGCATCTTTCTATTAGGGCTTTAAACACTTGCAAATCATTATGTGAACACAATAAAAAGGAGAATGATAGAAAATGTGTCATATGCCCACAATGTAGTGCGCAGGAAAAAATTCCGTTTGTTGATATGATGGAAAATAATAAAAATCATCACAAGGATAAAAAACTTTCAGTAACAAAACACAGATTTTAGAACATCCCATACTGCTGTGGCTTAAGATATAAACAATATTACTCAGTGGATGTAGAATGCTGCATCTCACATTGAAAAAGCAGTGGAACTCATTGTTGACATGAGGCTTTCAAAACCGGTCCAAACAACTTAGTCTATTAAGATTTTTATGAAAATAATTAACAAATGAATGTTAGAATTGAAACCTCAGGTTTAAACAACAATGTGCATGATGACCTAACCAAAATAAATGATTGCAGAGATCTGTAACAGGAAATAATTTCACACCTATATTCCTGTAACTCATAAAAATATCACCTACGTCTACATAAGAGTTGCTATTCCAAAATACTAGCTACCTTTTCTTTTTTTTTTATGCTGGCTTTCCAGGAATGTAATCTTTAATACTGTAGCTGATCAAATGTAAATATATTTCTACAACTGGACCGCTTAGAACCTGCTCAAAATTGACCTCTGACCTCTGCTTATGAAAGCTGGACATGCTTGATTGTTTCACACCGACACAGCGCATGTTCAATTAATGCTTACATTATAAGGACTGTGCTAACAACACAAATGGAAATTAAGCCTTTTCATGACCCATCTGCATCTGAGCATTCATAAATTGAAATAAGTGTAGAAGAGCTGCACTCAATCAATTTCAGCTCAAGTCCCTGACCTGATTATGTTATGCGTGTCAATATACATTCCTTTAATTAAATGTGGTTCAGTGAACACTAGCTGTAAGAAAAAGGGAGACTATTGTCCACTTATTGCTACCCAAGATATTACTAGGAAAACAATAACAAGTAAATTAAGGGGGAAAACATCAACTAAAGATGAAGGCATTGTGGTATCATAATGTTCTCCTATGCCGAGAACCCAAGCAAGTAACAGAAAGTGTCACTATTTTTCCCTCGAAGGCCAACTGTGGAGCTTAACAACTACACAAAAAGGCGTAGCATCTCTGAGGAAAACCAAATGCTACATTTAACTGTGTGTCACCAATCGTCTGCTGTTGCAGACAATAGGAAGTCATCTGCTGGAAAACTGCAATTTAAGAATGAAAAAGGCTTCCTACCACCCTCAGCTCTCTCCGTTTCACATCAGCCTGGCATGGTTTTTGCACAACACAGGAGGCTTTTGGTTTTGTTTGGTTTTATTTTTTCATTTTCTGCTCAATTCTTTCCTGTTTCCTGGTCCCTTTCTACCTCTTCCCTAACCAGCCTGCCATGGTGACACCCACTGAAGCCATCGCACAGTGGTTGTTGCCACGCACAGTGCATAAACGGTTTCCACAGGGGAAAGAGGGTTTAACAGGGGATCCCACAAAAAGACTGAGTTCGCAAGGCTGCAAAGAGCTGATAATGATGTTGAAGGGCATTAATTAAGTTTCTGGCAAAGATAGCTTTTTGCTCAGGGTAATGCAGGTACTTGGAGGAAAGAGGTGACGGACTTGAAGAGTCACTGAGCACTGGCATAGGGAATGATTACGGAGGGGAAAAAAATATCTACAGTTGGCTTGTGTTATTTCTATGGTATCTTTCTCTTCCCTCTCAGAGTCAGGCTATGGATTACACAGCACTTATGATTCAGAAAGAATAAAACATCCTCTGGTGTGCTAATGAGCACATGTTGCATTGCACAGATGGGAGTTAGATGATCTCAAATATCTATTCCCACCATAGCTGGATGCACGTGGTAGACAGCCTCTCATTTTAGCCCATTGTGACAAGCTAATCAATTCTGGACCTGGGAATAATATTTAGAAAAAGACCATTTAAGTTCACCTTCATGCACAAAAGCAAATTAACACAAACAAATTAAGCATGTTGAAACAAGCTATTTGGATCACACTACAGTGGAACACAAATCTGACACCAGCACGGTGTGGCAACTGCAGTCATGCTTGCAGAGATAAATATGATGATGACTCTCCATCTTGTCTTCCACAAATGTCGCCAAACCCTACTAACACTCTCTGCCCCCTCTACCCCTAGGCTCCTTCAATCTAACAGTCCTGAAGTCCAAACAAATTAGAGAGGTTTCAATTGCATCTACTGGAACATATAAATTTTTGTCTTATTTAGCTCTTTTTTCCCCCCATTCATGAATGGTCTTTAGTAAGACTACAGTTGTTTCTTATTTATTTGCACAATAATTTCTGAAAACGCTTACAGGCCTAAGATTTTTCGTACCTATATAGTGTGATTTTCACTGAATAGCAAGAAAATTCAAGACTAATTGCTTTTGAATGAAACTCAGAAAGATGGTCTCAGTCGCAACTGGAAACAGCTGCAAAAACTACATAGCCAAGAAAACACAAAGTAGAAACAAAATAAGTAAAGTTTACTGTGTACTTATTTTAAATACAGAAATATGTGAAGTGAAAGCACAAAGAAATAAATAGCAAAATAAAAATTTTATTAAATTACCATGGGAAAACCTTTTCCCTTTTGTTGTTCGACAATGACTGATGTTTTTTACTCCCATTGTGGAAGACAGGGATCAATGAATGGAGGAGAAGGAAGTAAGTTTCTATTTTAATCAGTGCACATTTCTCTAAGTAAACTCCTTTCCTGAAATATATCAGGACAGCGAAACAGCAGACATACAAACTGAGACCTGGAAAATTATGTTTATCTAATTTGTCTATTACAGATGGAAAAAACTTTGGGTCTTCAATCTTTTTTCTTTGAAGCAGAGGAACATTGGGGAATATCAGTCTAGCACATCAGTAACATCCACATCTCTACCTTGGTCTTTTCCTTGTANTATCAGGACAGCGAAACAGCAGACATACAAACTGAGACCTGGAAAATTATGTTTATCTAATTTGTCTATTACAGATGGAAAAAACTTTGGGTCTTCAATCTTTTTTCTTTGAAGCAGAGGAACATTGGGGAATATCAGTCTAGCACATCAGTGACATCCACATCTCTAGCTTGGTCTTTTCCTTGTACTGGAAGAAATACTTGTACTGGGGAAAATATTAATGAGAAATTATCAAAACCTTCACTAGCATCTCCTTTGTACAGGAAAGTCACACACCACTGAGGACTTGACAGTGACTTACATTTCCAGCATCCCAACTCTGTATTATGGTGTGGTCTTTATTTTTATTTTCTTTCAAGGGCTTGCTGGGTGGAGGGTTAGTGAGGGACAGAAAAGTCATGGGGATGACATTCAAGGTAATATTATTTATTTACTAACTCTGCTGGGTCTATGTGTTCTCATGTTTCAGTTTCTCTCACTGAAGGTGGAGCAGGAAAGTAGCTCTACACATACCTGCCCCATTGTCCTGTCAACAGCTTTTGGTCTTGCCAGGGGCACGACAATCATCAGCAAATACTAAATACAGACCTCATCACCAGCACAAGCTAGGAAGAAGTCATATATTCAATCTTCAGTACTCAAATAAGCAGTTGACACAGATAACTTGTCTCCAGTCCCTCAGGCTACAAAATCATGTTTAATATCATGTTAGTTCATATGACTTTAGCTGTAAGCCGTCTAGGTTTCCCACCGCATTCATCATACTAATCCAGAGCAACTACTTCTTTAGTCTTCTAATATGACTTACTGTTTCCACATAAGATAAATCTCTTGCAAAGCAGTCGATTAAGGGTGATAAGATACTTCAGCCTTTGCTGATGTTGCCAAACAGGATGCTAATTAAAGCTATTTCTGGTGATCGTGTTTTCTTATTTTCTTTGTTCTTTCTTTCTGACAGTGTCAACATTTAGTCACATAACCCAGACTAAATGCAAACAATCTTAATCCAATGCTATCAGAGAGGCCCTCTTCCCCATCAGCTTTTCAGGGGCTCTGCATGGCAGGAAAGTTCCTAGAATTTTAATAGCTGCCATGGCTGTGCCTCTTCCAAAAATCTCCCCCTCCCCGCCCACCTTCCTCTGAAAGCTTTGTAGGCACAGTACTGTCAGTAAAATCAATGACTGATAATTGCAAATCTGTCAGGCTAGCACAAGAAGGGTCCTTTCCCCCCTATTTTTAAAAGCAGGAAAAAAATGCTTTTCTGTTGACCTTCCCAGGTTAATCCATATTCCCCCTTTGTAAGAACATCTGGAGGAAATTAAATGCAATAACACAAATCTTTCTAAACGGTTCAAATTGATGCTTCTATAAAAGTCTTATTTCATTTATGCTCCTATATTTCCCCCTGTCTTTCCACTCTCTGACTTATTCAGGGACAATAAAAGATATTACTCACATCTATCAAATGACACTTAAGAGCTAAGGAAGTCGAGTGAGTCCACCCAGTCTGGCCTATAGTGGTGAAGCAAAAATCCCAAACAAAACAGTATATATGACTTAAGTAAACTGTTAGATTTTAAATCCCAAAGTTGGCTCCATGGCACACAATCACATAAAAATCTCTCCATCTTTTCACACAACCACCTCATTTTTCGTCAAATAATTTCTCTCTTCTACCATGAGTTTTGTCTCCCAGCTCATTCCGTGTACCAGCAAGCTTGTTCAACTTTCCATTGGTTCTGTCTCCCCTCCATCCTTTGTCTCTCTGCCTGCGTCAACCTATTAGTCCATCACTCCCAGCACCTGACTGCTCTCTCAGCCCAACTGTGTTATAAGGCTTGAAAGTTAACTTACAAAAAATCAGAGCTGTCCAATGCTACGTGAATACTGCTTCACCATCTGCATCCCTGTTCATGTCTTTATCTAGGATATCAAATAAAACCTAATCTTCTATACAGAAAATTCATATAATAATCTAAAAGTAATACTCTATGAAGTTGTTTTTTTTTTTTGTATGAGATACATTACAAAAATTACGCAGATAGTAACGTGGTTTCCCGTTTGTCATTTAGGAAACTTGCCCTTGCTTCCCCTGAGATTACAAATTCAATAGCTTGACTAGAACATGAGAGGAAGTATCTGTATTTCTCTTTCCCTCTCAGTCACACAGCCCCCACAGTGGCATCTAAGAAGCTCTACCTGCAATGAATAGATAGCATCAATGTTACATTGTGACAGATCAAGGACATCTCAGTATGATAAATTTCTTATTTACTGGTTGATAGTGAAGCAGATGCCTGCAACTGATTGTTTCATATTTTGTCTTTAAGGGCTACTGAATTGATATCCAGAGAAAAGCAGCTTAGCTGTTGTATTTTCACAGGGGTGCCATGACATCTGGAATACAAGTCAGTTAATTTTACTTTTGGTTAATACTCCCCTATGGCAAACCACCCAAAAAACAGATCAATTACAATTATACACTCGTGCTAAAAGTCTGTTAGAGGGATGTGTGACCTCATAGCTAAAATAAGCCAAAAATTAAACAAGAAATTTTGTTTCCGGTGATAAAGCTATAAAGTCTCAGAGTTCACATGAAAGGATAGCTTTCTTGGTTCCCTTTTGATATTACCTCTCTCTTTTGCATCATTATTAAAGATATTATTATAGATAAAGATCACTTCAGCCTGAAGCTTCCACTTCCAAGACACAGATCATGGTTAAGTCTGCATTCAGTCGTGTAGTCTTCCAGTTTTCATGCTGCTGGTCTGATGTCAGCAGGCTAATCGCTTACCTGTGGGTGCGTGGTGGTACATGTGTTTGTGCTTACATGCAAAATTTCCGTTATAGCTTTCTAAGAATGAGTTGGAGTGAAGCCAAATATTCAGAACCTTTTAAAAGTTCTTACAGTCTTTTCTCTGAAAGGTACTGGTACCCCACAGTTTTGAGTAGAGAGTTTTCCACTTGGGAAAAAGGTAGCAATAATGTCTAGGCAGGGCACTGAGGAGATCTCCTCGATCATGTTAAAACTAGACTTTCATTGAGTAAGGCCAAATAGTATTTTTCTAAAATGAGAATGTAATTTCAGATTTTTTCTGCTAAAATTTTTCTCAATTTTAAAGAAGCACATGATTTCAATTTAGAACTTCAAAAATATTTAATAACACAGTATTTTTAAACTACTGCATTAATTCAGGATGATACATCAGTATCTGCAGAGCCAAATATGTATTGTAAAGATGCAATTCATGGTCTTTTCACTCAAAACACTTTTTAAATCTTTTTCCTTTAATTTGGATTTTTTAAACATTTTTCTGCTTATATATTCAAATTATTAATAGTTTTATTAAAATGCAATTGTGATTTAAAAATAGTTGACTTTACATACATTTCAAATGTGTCAAAATCATTAAGTCATGATACTTCATACAAATTGAAATTCGTTATCTTCTTTTCTGCAATAAAATCTGGCTGGTTTATGTATTATGAAACAATTTGATAGTTTTATACAAAGTTATATACATTCAATATACGGCCACACAAAAAAGTGTAAACTAGAAGAACATTTTATCTAGAGATCAAAAACATATTCGTATATAGCTCAAGTCTATTTCTCAGACTGTCTAAAATGTCAGTTTACTTCTATTTTAGCTCTGTGTTTAAACAGATCCATCAAAATGATCATTAAGAAGCTGTAGGCTAACATACTTCAAGTGAAAGTCCCTTCCTACCCTTTAATGGTCAGAAAGATTTAATTAAATATTAAGCATGGAATAGTTCTGTAAGATGTTGCTGTTCCCAGTCCTCTTGTGTTGTTTCTGGTTTTGGACTCAACACTGTCACATCGCAATGAGTTTTATAATCTTAGAAAGAGCTTTTCCATATCCCCTGTATGGAATTACTTAGACACCTACTGTGAAGCACAGTGACGTTGTCCCAAAGTTTTCTACCCAAATTGTGCTAGCATTTGCAGTTTAAGCATGTAATTTTGTAGACTGATGGGTCTCATACAAGGACAGGACTCGGTAATGATAGGTCAGCAACCATAGATAAGATGATATGATCTTGTGGTGGGAAACTGATGACCACATTTTTTAAGACACATGACTATAGATTGAGAGTCTTTTGGAGGGAAATGTCAGTATCACTATTACGTGGTCAGTAAATAACAAATACGAAAAACCATATAATTTTGTAATCTTTTGAATACTGTGCAGGTCCAGACCTGCACTTTCCAAAGCCAGCAAGGACTTAGGTTCAACTTCCAGAGACTTTAAAGAAGTTTTATCTCAAGATAGCGGAACAGTTTATGCAACAACCGACATCATTTAAACACGCTTAAATCTGAACTGAATTTAAATCTAAAATTAACACTATCTCTTCTGCCCTCTCTCCTGAAAATAAGCAGCTGAATAATTGTTGTTTATTTTGTAACACAAGCTGAAGCAAAGGCTAACAGAAATATACTGGGTTTGGATAGTGGTACTGGAAAAAGAAAGGATTTTAAACCCGAAAGGCATAATTTAGCCAAACACCAGGTACATAACTTAAAACATCTGAAACCATTCTTCATTTGGGGTGCTTCAACTGAAAGGAGATTTTATGAATGTTACATCACAACGTAATTATCCAAATGTAGAGTGGGAGCATGCACACGTGCAGCGAATGCATGGATAAAAAGTGAGAGACTGTTCATAATGAGTGTGGAAAGTTTAGCTTCAGAAAGAGTTTAGAAGCCTTTCCTCACTATTCTGCAGAAAAGCTTTAATAAGCTTGTCTGAAGTATATGGTATGTCTTGATGGAAAAAATCTAACCCAGATAAAAACTGAGGGGACTTACTCCTTGCATATTCTTGGTTCTCCCAATAAGAACCATACATCATGCTCCAAGAACCTCCTAATAGCTCAGTCTTGTAGAAGATATTACAGATTTGTTTGTGTTTTTTTCTGTTTCCAGGACCAGTTTATTATTATTAATTGATAACTTCATGTGTATTGAGATTGCAATACCATATTTATTGCATCGAGTAAGTCTCAGCACTTAACAGAGTGGAGCTTGGACAAACTGTAAGGTATTATATGAGAAAAGGCTGCAGTGAAAACCTCAGCTCCAAAGCTTGAACAAATAAACAGAGCAAATAAAAAGTGGTTTTCTTGCTCCTCTGTGTACTCAGTGGAAAGAAACTATCAAACTTTTGCACCCCACTGCTCTAAGATGCATTAAAAATCTTTCTTAGTTGAGAGCAAAATGTGTCAACCACCACTGCTAGTCCAGCTCAGTTTAAGGGAAAGAAATCTATTTTTGTAAAAGCTGTCAGTGAAAAACTTTCGTCTAAACGTTCGTTCATGCTCAAGAGTGGTCCTGTATTTCATGCTTAATGGGCCAAATTTAGACAGAACCCTGATGCTGATAGCCAGCATTGACCCATGCTGTGTGTTGACAAAAGGCACACTTATGTGGCACTGTTTTTCTACTAACATAAGAATGCAACTTAATTTAAAGGATCTTCCAAGCAGTTTTGGTTTTCTCTGTTCAGCAGCTGTAGGATGCAAGTGCAATTGTATCAGATCAGATCAACGAAGCCAGCGAGCTGAGGGCTTTCCTAGGCCACTACCGGAGATTTCTGAAAGAGATGCATACTCCCAGCACTTGAAAACAAAGCATCCATGGCAGGCATGGGAATGGAAGTGGGGGAAGTCAGCAGCTGAATCCCCTCTGTGGTAATCAGCTTATCCTGAAGCAAGAAGTTTTCTTATTGCTACTGCAGCACACGACGCTTACCAGGGTTATTGCAGAAGGCTCACACAGTTCCTCATATGATAACTGTAATTACATGTGATAGTTGCATCCCTGATCGGTTAGAAGCAACAGGGCATGCAATGGCCATGCATTAATATTTGAGGAAAAGCTGTAAGATAAGAGAAATGAAGAGACGGAGGGAGAATATGACCTTTAAAAGATTAGAGTATCACATTGCCTCTACCAGTGTGTGCGGAGACAAACCCCGTTCCTTTTCAGACGTCTCTCTTTCCTTCTTTTATAGTAAAAACACAGAAGCTGAGCACCTATGAACAATACCTGGTGCAAAACCACGATATTAATTCCAGGCAATAAACTCTAATGTGAAACTCTGCCTAGGAGCACTGTAAATACTTATACATTCTCATCTAACTTTTTCTTATAAACCGTTGGTAATAGCAGGGAGTGAATATTACAGTTTTAGCCTAATGCCAGTCTAAAAGTTTACTTGATAAGAGTGTTACACACAGAACTTTTTTGCCAGCTATCAGCTTTTATTATGAGGCTAAAATAGTGAGCCAAATGTAAGGAACAGACCAGTAAAATATCCTTCTTGAGACTATAATCAGAAGTTAATTTTGTATCCATATGCATTGGTGTTGCTATCTAACGCATAAAAAAGTGGTGGGGCATCTCGTTTGCACCATATTATTTCTTTTAGTTCAATCTTTCACTGGAAATAAGGTTTGGAAATTCTTCTGATTCGTTATGTTTATAATACTACCACAATAAAGCATTCTGTACTGTCAGACGTGTTTCATTGTTGGACTTCTTAAAGGAGATGTGAGAAATTTACAATTATCTGAGTGGTACATGCCAACTGCTAGGGAATTAATGTTATTCACCATTAAATCAGTCCATTTCTAATGTTCAGGAAGACAGGATGCACTGGGTGTCCGTGCCTGCAAACAAGCATGTTTCAGACTCCCATTATCATTAAACCACCTCTAAGCTGGACTTGTAGTGCTCATAGGCATTTCCCAGCACAGCAACCTCAAAAACACACACAGTCAGATGCCTCTCAGTGGACCATGACTCAGACACAAAATGATGAGTTCATGTCTAGGGATTACCCAGTTCTGTAAAAAAAAAAAAAAAGCAAGAAATCTAAGATTCCTCTTATTTTGCATTCTTATTTTCAAACTTTTGTGTACTTCCTTATTTGGTTTCTAACTTTTAATTCATTTATTTATTGCTACTGCCTGCATCTGTTTTCTTCCTTCTCATACCCGAAAGACAATAACCCTGCATCCAAGTCCCATGTACATGAGCAGCCACTTTCCCACCAATGACATTGGCCTGCAGACTTGTTGGAGGCAGAAAATGTTGTTTGCAAGAGCTCTTCCTTGTCACCAGTTGCATGGGGGACAACATCCTAGGAGGCTACTTGTTATAAGTGCACTGTCTCCACAACTTATATTCTGCTTACCTTTTGCTTTTACTGTCCATCAAAATACATACTTCTAATGTATACCTAGAGTCATCTCCAGTGTCCATTCATTAAACTTTCAAAGAAATACCCCTCAGCTTTCCCACAGACTGTCTTTAATATTTGGGGTGAACCCTCTGTCAAGGGTTTGTAAAGGTTGATTAGCTGAGACAGAACACATCAACCTTGCATAATATTCTGGGGACTCAGGCTACCTAATTTACAGCTAGCTTTTTCTATCATATGGGGGATACACAGAACCCCAAGACACTTGCAAAAGCACCTTTCCTAACTTATTTTTCTCTGTCTCTCTTTGTTTAAATACTTGAGTAGTGCACTTAGGTCACAAAGTTCTCTGGGGCAGGAACTAGGATTGTCTGGTCTGTAGTGCTCCCAGGTAACATCATAAGGCAGATAGTAATTTAATTAACTATGAGCATGTGCGCAGCAATTTCAGAAGGTAGATCCAGGTAGATAGAAGTTGCACACTGCTTCACCCATCTGGTCGTATTTTATCATCATGCTAGCCTAAATTCATATTTTAACCCCAAGTCTAATTAAAGTCAAAAAGTGTTATTTTGAGATGTCAAGCTGTCCAAACTTTGGACTTGAGGAACAATTAGGGAGCTTTCTATACTTGTCAGGTCAAATGATCTTCTGTATCATGCCTTAGGTGGCCTTACTCTTCAGTATTTGAATATACCCGGGCAACCCAGCTCTCCACTTTGAGTGGTTAAGAGGGATTAATTGAAATTTGCATCCATGGAAAATGCAGACTACAGAGACTTCTGAGGTCCAAAACTGAAGCCCCTTGATATACTGTTATATTACTACTTCCATGGCTTTAGCAGTTAATATGATGGACACTACAGAATAAATCTTATACTTAAGCCACATAGTTGCATGTATAGTAGGGATGTGTATATCAGGTGGACTGAGATTAGAAAGTTTTACACAGACTCTAGAAGCGAACACAGAAAATAACAGATTAATTCATTTTCAGAGGTAAAGATCATATGAAAGCAAAGAAAATCTCCAAGCCTTCACCTTCACACACCTAATCAGGGATTTGACATTACAATTTTACAGCATTTCCCTTTTGATAAATTAAATATGATTATTGGAATTGACTAAACAACTGTGTTCAGTAGAAAGACTGGAAAAATAATGAAGACGGTAGTCAATTTTTTATATATTACACAGACATCACATCTCCTACATATAATATTAGATATACTGTTTTGGAACTCCAAAGGAGAGATAACTTTAAAAAAGCAGAAACACTGAAAAAATAATATATCAGTGTAGTTATCACCACAGCAGGAAGTGGAAAGCAGAGGCAGCAATACCAACAATAAGCATGTGCCTAATGGCTCAGCAGAAACCTCCTACGTCTGGTAGATCTCCGTACACAGAGCTATTCAGTGCCCTTGAATATATACACAGTGTTTTCCAAACTAATTATGATGCTGGCATATGGTACATTAACCAAGAAAGAAAAAGATAGACTTTTTAAAAGCACTGTCATGACCATTATCACTGAGAAAAAGTTGGCCGCTATTACAGGGCCTGAGCCAACATTTATTTAAATCAATGCAAAGACTTTCACTGACTACATAGTGGACTTTGGATCTGTTCCACAGTAAATGGAGAGTCTTGCTGAGATTCCTGGCCTCATAAAGAGCCAACTACTACTACAGCATCACCAACACCTGGCTAAACAGAAATTATTCTTACAAAAAAGCCTATAAGGCATAATAAGGGAGAAAGCAAAAGGTTCCCTTAGAGTTCAAGAGGCTTCTGAAAGTGAAGGATACAATTCTTACATAATTTTAATGAATCTGTGTTATTCAATAAAGAACTATATCTGTACTGTAAAATTCTATCAATCAAAATTACTGAATATGATTTACGATCATTCTCCAGTAAATTCTATAATAGCTTTCCACAAAACTGTAACAATATAGGACAATATGCAATACCTTGTTAAATCCTGTCTAAGTAGTCCAGAAAGAGATTTCTGGTTACTGTGTGGTGCTTACAGTTCTAATAGGGGTTCAGGTTAGGAACATCCCTGAAGAAGTGCCTGTTTGCCAACTAGACTGTAGTCTCCTGCAAGCCCCTCAGTTTGATCCCTAGCATCAGTTCACCTCAGACCAGGAAGTTCTGCAGATGGCCCAAGGCTGAGGCCAGTCTAGAGTTTCCTCATCTCTGACCTCCGCACTCATGAACGTGTTTCCACCCACTCTGCAGGCCTCTGGCACGTGAGCAGTGACCCAACAATTCCCTGCCTGTACTTCCTCACTCTGTGTCCCCTCTCACACTCGTGAAATCTCTGCCAGCCCTGAACCCTCTACCAGGCAGAGACAACTTCATGGAAGCAGACGAGGCATGTGCAGAGTGAATGCACTGCTTTTGAGTGTAACAAAGCTCAGGAGGTACCTTAATGCTGTGCTACAGATGCAGTACAGATGATTCTGGTTAGGAAGGGTGGTGAAGACGAGACAGCTTGAGCCCATTCAGAACCACAGAGACCAACAGTAAATCTCACAGTGGACGCAGCCAAAGATGAGACCATGAATGCTTCTGAGGCTGTCATTTGGAAACATTTGCATTAACAAGCTTTCTACCTGGGTACAAACTTTCACGTATATAAAAAAAACGGATTAGCAAACTGATGCAGCTCCTTTTTCCTCATTTTAACTACTACAGCTCAAACTCGCAGTTATAAAACACATACTTGACCAGGAACTTCCACTGCATCCTCAGCTTCCGTTAACTCTCAAACTGTAACATCTGCATTTCTTTTTCACTCTTGCAGCTATTAAAACGATGCAAAGCACTGCTTTCAGATAGATTAGCTCATCTCTATCTTTTCAGATAGATTAGCTCTTGCTCTAAGCAGTAACATTTTTCTGAACAGCCTTAAGCTCTATCATAAACTGACACAAACAAGGGTGAAAAAAAGCTACCACAAAACAAAAGTATGATGGAAGTAAGTGACAAGATACCTGGGACAGTGCAAGCAGTAAAAGCTGTGAAAGGGTGCTAGCACTGGTCTCATCCTATGCTACTGGAACGGTGACCCAACGCAGACGTCATGTATTCCCTAAGGTTGCTAGTTGCTAAGCATTGCGCTCACTGCAATCTCTCCTTCAGTTTTATCATGCAGAGATACTTTCTTCCTGAAGTAAAATGAAGCCTAAGAGTGTTTTGGAGGAGCACAGAACATGGACATGGCATCAATAAAACATGACCTACTCGGTACAAGTGCAAAGAAAGAAAAATGCAGTTTGAGAAAAAGCATTTCTACAATAACATTTAAACAAACAAATCAACCCTCAAAGGCCTATGGAACAGCAAGAATTGTAAACCTTTTTCTAAACAATCTTTTCTAAGTTTTCTTTTTTATTTACGTTTGAAATTTATCCAAGTTTTTGACACCTAGTGTACTACAACAGAACTTAGAACCATTAATTGAGAACTAAAGTGGCAGAAAAGTTTAGAAAAACATAAATTCAGTAGTGCTATGGCCAACAAATCTGACTGTGAAACAAGCACCCAGTGCAGAGCTCGTCACATCATCCAAGCATCAAATGCTGCTAATAAAAGAGTTTAGCTTGAATGGAATATATAACCCAGAATGGCTGTACAATAAAAATAAATGAGTGTTCACAATTGTATGCAGATTTCAAGAAAGCATTTGATACTGTATCAGCACAACAGAAAGGATAGAGTGGTAAAAGAGAGAGAAATATTATAATGACTTAAATGCTAAAAAGCGTATCAGTAGAAGATGGTACAGTTAAATTACATACTCTGCTTATTATACTGTATATGATGGTCTCCAATGAACAAGACACTAGTAGGCAGGAAAGTTTTTTTCTTGAAAAAATAAACCTGCATCCTCATTCTGAGAAAATAAGTTCTCTTTTAGAAGTGATGTGTCACCAGTAACTTAACTCTTAAGTGCCTCAAAATCTTTAATGTCTTCATCTTCACACGCCTCTGGAAATGATGCTATTCCCATTTCACAGATTGTGGTTTTTAAAGCCTAATGAGTTTTTGTATTGCCTGTTTCTGTTTAAGGAGACCATAAGAACCCAGGTCTCACTGACCGCAAAGAGATATAGGATCCTACCTGCAACACAAAATTTAAAAACCATTTTGGATAGTTTGCATCACAGAGAAATAAATACAGATTTCCTTAACTGCAGGCTGGTACCTTTACCTCTGAACAACATGTTTTCTGTTGCAAGATGGGCATTAAACTAGCAGGCAAAAAAGTAGAGAATCAGGCCATAGTCTTAAGAAGTGAAAATCAAAAGTTTTACTGCTAGCTTAAGCTCTCAGAAAGATAATTATATGTCACATACCAGTTTGATTTGGTTTTCTTGTCTTATTTCTAGAACTGCTGTTGCTCCACAGTAACAGAGTTTTTGTTCCAGAATTTAGTATTCACAGAACCACGAGACATCTTCAGCTTTAATAATAATAATGATAATTAATACCAGAGAGTAAGACAGAGAGTACCCTAAAAGTAAGCTCTGCTAATATTATATAGATCTAAATGATCACACACCATCAGTGCTGCTCACGTGGACTCACACAGCCCACCTTCCCCACCCCTCAAAATCATTGCTTAATTAATTCTTATCATGCTTCATCGTAATCATAGACAGCTCTGACAAAAATCAATAGCAGAGAAGTTTGTTCATTTAACTTGTCTGACTCTCTTAACTCATTTAAATTAATCGTTTTGAATTAATACGCTTTATTTAGCAGGTTAATTCTTACAGCAAGTACCATCCATATTTGTGGGGAAAAAGGTAGAGGAAGAAACAAATTTAGGATATAAATTTGGCATACAAAATGGTAAGGAAACAATTGGACAAAATAAATAGAATCAACTTCATCCAGTAATCCCATAAATCTTCTTCAGTTTGACAAAATAGAGATGGAGAACTAAAGCAACAAGTACAGTCAGAAGAACTGATTAGAGAGAGTTAATCTTTACAGTGATAATTCATGAGGGTTGAGTGGAGCAGAGATGACCCAAACTGATATTCAGAGGTAGGGCACTGGCTGGTTCATTTGCACCTTATCATATGAACCTCCAGGACAGTATTAAGGGAGGATCTTTCTGATCGGGAAAGAAACTTGCAAAACCTAACAAAAGAAAACTGTCTGCTTGGCCTCTTTATGCCACTGGTAACGGTGATGAAAGATGCAAAGAGAGAGTGACAGCCTCTGAATAAATCTGTAATTTCTTCCACTTAAAGATGTTACAGCTTCCAAGGCACAGTGCAACTGGTTTTGGAATAAGTGACATCGCATACATCTGACACAAGCGCAACATTAGCCAGACAGAGGAGTTTAAGCTCTGAAAATGTCAATTTTCAGACTAAAAGGGTTACAGACTTTAATGTCAGTGATTTATTTAGATAACACCCATGAACATTAAGAGGGCATGAATTATGCTCGTAACTTCCTGTGCGTCAAGAGGGACAATACTATTCTTCACAGTCTGCTGAATAGAGAGATCCATCAGAAGCAGATGGGAAATCAAATTTTGCTGAAAACCAGAAGATTCTGATCTCATCAACAGAACCTACAAAGTACTGTGTGAGCCCTATCAAAATAAGAAAGACTACGGACAAAATCCTAGTGAAAAAAATCCATCAGTAGGTGTGCATCTGAGCTGCAAATAGCTGGTTCATGTTCCTCATCATCTGTGCTCTGTGGCTTTGTCTGTATTTAACTTTAGAAAGCTTGCTGCCTAACACTAAAATAACGATATACATCTGCAAAACAGAGTTATGCTAGGATGCATGATGGAGCAGTGCAGAGGGTTACATAGCATAGGTCAGGATGAAACTTGAATATGAAAAACAAAACAAAACACAGGAACAAAAGATATTGAGCAGGCATAATTTGTGCACTCATTTGTGAGCAACCTATGCTCAGCATGACTGATACCGTGTTCAGAGACCAATTCTGAAATAAACAGAGAATCCTCAAGGAAGGGTAATTCCTTAAGACCACTGTGTCAAAGGTAAGGAAACTAACTCTACTGCACAGGCTCTGTGCGCACTCCCGTCACGCGAACGTTACCCAGCCCAGAGTACAATCATATCTTGAATATCATAAACGCTCAGGACTCTGTGCTATAATCACTACTAGAAACTCTCACGGTCCTTTGTTGCAAAAACACCTTTTTCTGGACTGTGCTCCACAAGACCAACTTCCAAGTTCTCCTAAGACTTTCAGTCTGGAATGGACCAACACAAGGAAGCAAAATGTTGGAACACCACCTTTGAGCAATCAACCAGCTACAAAATACTGCTTGTATGCAACATAAGGCAATTGAAATTTCTTAACATCTTCTTTTATGTGACCCTGCTTTTTACTGCTCACTGGCTTGTCAAATTTTACCTGTACTTGCTGAAAACTGAACTGCTTAAAGGAAATATCACCCCCATATTAATCTATGCAGAGACACTGCTTTACTCATGCCAAAACAACTTTTGCAATTGGTGAAGCCGGCATCTGAAGTGTCTATGTTTCAAGGCTCTTGAAAGTCAGTTGGGATTGAGTTCCCTCTGATAGTGCTGAGTCTTTTCTCATTCTTGTGGGAAGTCAGTCAACTGTAGCTTTTTAAAAGCTACACTTGACATGCTAGAAGCTCACGATTTAGAAACAACACTCTCTTGCCAATATAAAAAAAGCAAACTCCTTAGCCACAAGGGATGTTCTAGTTCAGATCAAAGAGAGTGGTTCCTCAAATTTCAAAACACGTGAACCAAGAACATTTCTCCTTCTGTCATCGCTGATGGAGCCCAGGAACTTCCCAGGAACTGGACAGGAGAGTGCAAAAATAAAGTTGGGGAGGAGATGTGGGCTGAAGGAAGTATGACTTGGGCCATGCCAGAGAGATTTGGGGGCTGGCTGAATAAAGCCGGAAGATTAGAAGAAAGGACATAGATTTCGCATATTTCAGACCAAGCATGGCTTGGGAGCTAGTTGGCACCATCTGAGTGAGGCAACTGGGAAATGGGGGCCAGTGCTGCAGGGGAAGCATACTGAATAGGATACTGCCTTGGAAGACCAGGCCTGGGTGAGCCGAGTGTTATGTACTGAGAAGCAGCTGGATAAGGAGCAAAGTCTTCAGGAAGAACAAGCAAATTCTGGAGGCCATACCAAACAAAATAACCTGGAAAATGCGAAAAGAGGAACTCAGGAATTGATGTAGACAACCTGAGAAGGAGTATGTAAAAATTCGGCCCAACAAGATGGATACAGATAGGGAGGCAGTATCTGCTAGGAAAGGAAACAGAACTGGAAGACAGGGAAGATGAGACTAGGTACAGAGAGACTCAAGCAGGTTGTAGGAGGATCCTTGTCCATTAAAACACACTTCTCTCCAGAGTGTAGAAGGCAGCCAATGACTCAAGCCTCCCCTCTCCTTCTGAAACCAGCTACGGTCCCTGCATAACTCACCCACAGGACTGTTGCAGTCAGCAGGGGTCTTGGCCATCATTACCCCTGGTGCTGAGTCAAGCAAATAGTGAGCAGATGGGTTTCTTCCCAGATATTTTTATCATTAATTCTAGAAGCTACACACATCACACAGTTAATAGAATTGTAAAATTTACATGCAAATACTCAAGAATTATAAAATCCCCAATTTCAATTTGCTTCTGCTGAATTCAGTGCATGGGGAGTGTATGCGGTTTGCTACCATATTTAACTATGCAATCATAGGCAGACTGTCTCCACATATATGTCCCCGTACACATTTCCTAATCTAAAGTTTTCAGGAGAGCCCTAGGAATGAGGAAACAGCAAGAGAAGTAAACTCTTTTCCAAAGTACAGATCCTTTAACTCTGTCTTTTCCTTTTTTATCTTTTCCTACTGAAGCCAGAAGAGAATGAAGACATATTTGTAAAGGAGCACATTAACAACAAAGAACCATTCACTGTACCTGCACTGATGTTATTTTCTATCAGCTGACCAGACCACTTCCCTAAAAATCTGTATCTGTCCTCTGCCTCAGAATTGTTCTACCAAATCTAATTTAAAAAGAATTAAATAAAGAGCATGCACTTTAGTGGAAAATGCATTCTCAGCTCTCCCACTGCATGGGCCAACATTCTCATCAATGATTCTGCTTTACTAACTTATGAAAAATGATTACTAGATTCCCACCTCACAGAAGAACAGTGTGATCACACTTACAGCCACTTGGGAAGACCCTGGAGGGAAAGTGCTGTAACAATACAGAGGGCATGATTTGTACGTAAAATTGGTATCTTTTATAAGGCCAACTTAACCGGGAAAGAAAAACACCAAAGTATCCGACACACTAGCCCTTCAGCCACAGCTACAGCAGCACTATCACTGCTATGAGAATACAGTATTATAAAGCAAAGCTGTTAGTTCAGACTATGAAGAGTCCAAGGCAAAGAAAGAAAATGTGGACAGTATCAAATAACATGTTTGACCAGGCCAAATACTTTATCATCTACTTTCAACTACCGGTATGAAAGTTTCTGCCTTTGTTTTCTTTACAAAAGCAGGGTAGCTGCCATTACAAAAGTTTCAGAAACTCTCAGGTATTTTATGTTCATGAATTTTTTTCTTCACGCATCATTTCTTGGGTAATACATCATGGTCTCCACCCTTTGGAGTAGCTGGTGTGATATTATTGAATAGATGCAGTGCAATGATTCTGGACTGCTGGGAATTACCGGCTAGCACAGCGCGTAACTGGGTAAGTATTAACTGTCACAGATAGAGTTGTTTCTTCCATACAGAGAATGACTTACTTCAGTTAAAATAAATACATTCTAAGCATTTTTCCCGCTTCACGTTTTCCCAGTTTCCAGGACTTTTGAAGTGGATCCCTATAATTTGTCTTCCATACACAATATTAGCAAATAACAACTACAGAGGTTTTGCTGCTCTGTATTTATATGCCTGATCCTTAGTTCAAAGCTCTGATTTTCACAACATTCAGACAGATTCCAAATTGATTAGTGCAAAGTAACATCTTCCAAATTCCACCTACATATAAGAAATGTAATAGCCCCACGAGCTATGAGGTATTAGGATAAATAAAGTGCAGTAATCCAAGCTGCAACAGGAAGAATTCACAGTATCACAATCAGCACACATTGCTGTAAAGCCCCTGTATTTGCTGGTTTA
This sequence comes from Steatornis caripensis, assembly GCA_013398225.1. NCBI lineage: Eukaryota > Metazoa > Chordata > Aves > Caprimulgiformes > Steatornithidae > Steatornis > Steatornis caripensis. Next base: position 128,802 of record VZSC01008095.1, on the reverse strand, counting down.
CAAACACTGCAGATGGCAACACAAGCTTTAAGTCTGGCAAGCGTATATGAGATTAGATATTCTTTTCCCCATAATCTTTGTTAAGATTTCCTCCTCATAGAAATAAAGCTAGAAGAGGGCTCTGGGAGAACGTACAAATCAAGTCTTACAGGTACTGAGAAATAAGGAGCTTTAAGATATAGTTTAATGCTATTCTCAATAGACTCCCTCTCATGCCAAATTACATCTCAAATGTTTATGGTGCTTCCAAAGGGATTGTCATTGTTTTGAAGAGAGCATGTAATCTGGACATACTGATAGTGGACACAGATCATCCAATCTTAATGGTATTTTTAACAAAACATTGTGACGGTCAGTCATTAATACCCCATTGCAAAAAGAAAATATTAACAATAAATTGCAGTGCCGTTAATTGTGTAAGATACAATTATTAATTGCATCTCATTAGCGACTGCAATATTTTACTAGTGGGTACAAACACTATCATGGGAAGCTTTTAAATTGATTGTTTTTTCTTTTAAGTTGCTTGAATGTGATTAAGGATCTAAACTCTAGAAGGCGTTTTGACCTTTGTAGAGCTTAACTGAGAAACTGCTTTAGGAAAAGTCAAAATTACTCAGATTTAAATTCAGTAGTGGTAAGTCAATGCACATCATGGGAAAGACGAAACAGGGGATGGTGCTAAGCAAAATTATGGTTAATAAAGGGGAATCTATGCTAAAATGCAGAAAAATATAACAAAAAATATGAAGGATATCAGAAATACACTTCATAATGAGACCACAATGAGATGTAGCTAAACAGGTTAAAAAGGCTTTTCTAGTATGTAGGAATAGGAATGATGCTTGTAGGGAGGTCATAATACCCCATTTCTTGAAACTGATAACGCACATTCAGAACAAAATTGGAGGCATTTAAGTAAGACAGTCATGTTATATATTGGGAATTGGAGGCAAAGGTTTCTAACCTGATGTAAGGCACAGATTGTTAGACTAGTTGAGTGGGTAAAAGAGATAAAATTATTCCTTTTTCATTCCACTTGTTCTTTTTTATCATCCTTTTTTTTTTCTCCACACTTCCCACAACAATCAAGCATCTCTTAGCAAGTATAAAGGCCCTAAACTAATGTACTGATGCGTACCTTACATCACTTTACACATCTTAATTTGACAATTACATGAGGGGATGTGAGGAGACAACACAAAATAGCCCTGCAGGGTGCAGTTTCATGACATAGTTAAATTATCCTAATGGCATTCTCTGCCTTTTTAGCTACCAAAACTGTCACACAGTCAGGTGACTGCCAGAGCCATTGCAAGTAAGGAGGACAGAGGAGGGACAAAGGCCTTTCCACCAGCAGTTAAGCTGCAGGATTAACGTTGCTGTAATGTAACATGCAGCGGTTTGTGGGGGTGGGTGGCTCTGTGTGTGATGTTTTTAATTCCTCCTCCAGATCAGCTCTCTGATGTGGTACTTCTCATGGACATATTAACACTATTAATGTGAGTGGGGAACCAGGAAGAGTTGTGGGAACAAAAGGAAGGAAGCAGCTTTGATCTGGGTGCTTCAAAGCTGTGTCAAGTTCAGGAGGTACCAAAGTCAGACAGAGTGGGGAGTCTTAGCAGATTCTTGCAAGATGTGGTTCAGAAAAGCAGCTAGATATTTGAAAGGAAAACCAGGTTTGCCACGCTTGATCAGGTCATTACTCCATTTGACCTTTGGACTTCGCAATAGCTGAGTTTTCAAAGACAAATAGCCCATAATAGACTAACTACTACTTAGAAATAGTATGTGCATATAAATGTATATTCATAGGAAAATTCCTGCCCCCTCAATGAGCACTGCCTTTATGCAGTGAAGCTTGAAGTTTGAGTTGTCGTTTTAGCTTGCATAACTGCAAAAATTATTCATGATCCTAACTTTACCACATGCGTCTACAAGATTTGTCTGGCTGACCTCCTAAGGCTCTGATTTCCACGAGAAAATGACTATGCATTTAGCAAAAAATATTTTCTTTTATTAGCTCTGGAATTACTACCCTTTGATTTATTGCCTGTCTGTTTATTCCCATGTCTCCAAGCAGGTGAAAATGAGGGGTTGATCTGTTTTCATGACGTTCATCATATTGCAAGAAAATGAGAGAACAATTATACAAAAGCAAATATAATCACATGAAAAGAAGCAGGGAAGAGCACTTTCTCTCGTCCTCCACTTAGGCAAAGACAGTTTCCCCATGTTTCAATCTATTTTAACACTAAATGTCTCAGTGGTAATTTTGGTTTTAATTTGTTAACTTCCTCAGGGCCTGCCATGCCATAACTTGAGCACATAAACTTGGAAAAGCCTCCCTGAATCCACTCAACCAAAGTATTCCACCTAGATATTTCAAATCCTGTTGAATGAGCTCTCTGATGAGAACATTTGTCTGATCTGTCCATTGGTAGATATCTTTTACTAAATGTATTCCCTCTCACATCACATACCCTTACTTGATATTATATCCATAATATACTTACAGAATTAAAATATCTCACATGCATGCACACATTCACATTCTCTTTTTCGCTAAAACATCTGAGAATTGCAATTTTTCTGCCAAATAAACAACCTCATTGATCTATGTGGGTAAGGAGATTCCGAATCAATCAACTATTGGGGTATCAGACACTATAAACAAAGTGAAACAAGTCTTAATTCTGCCAGACTACACAGAATTCATCCCAGAAAAAAATCATTTAGTCAACACAAGCATAATGTATTTCAATTTTACTCAACAGAATTAGCATCCTCCTCATTTTAGTTGATGCAGGAAAAATAAATTATTTTATGAAGCAGATCCAAGTGTATCCGTACCCACTGTTCTTTAATTTGAGGCAATTTTTTGATACAATAAAAACTCCAGTTACACTTTATTCCAATCCAGCAACATTAAGTAATGGATTTATTTCATTTTGGTTTAAACAAGAACATTATGTTGCTATGGGCAAAGTCTTTATTTCTCTTCCACGTCTCAAAAGCAGAAATTTACCGGTCTAGGATGCCTCCTGCAGATGAGTCAGGAGCCTCTGCTTATATCCATAATCTGAATTCCTCCTCGTTTCTGCTCTTAAGATTGAAAACAAAGACAATAACCACCATCCTTCCAAGTCCTTCATTCAATAACTTAAAGCAATAGCTGGGATTAACAGCTTCCAAAATATTGTTTGCTTTCCTATTACCTGGCTATAGAAACAGCTAGATAAGAGCAAATGTTATTTTCTCCATCGCTGGTGAAACACACAGTAAGAAAACAGTTTCCATCAAGCTCATGGCAGAATAACTGCCGAGAGGGAACAAGTCAGATCTAGGTCATCTTCTGACTTAATTACCAGAGCAGAATAGAAAGGACAGAGTCAAAGTTCAGAGTCCTGCTGGAACCAGGCATCTCCAGAGCATGCTGAAACCTGTTGTAAACTCGTTAATGCTTTTAGGGGTTTTTTTGCCCTCTGTCTCCAAGTATCTTCATTAGTGCAGCTACAACTCAGTGTGCATGGGAAGTTCTATAGCTTTGTACTATTTTATGAAAGTTCCTCTTATGCAAACAGCCATTAGGAGCTGTTTGAATGTTGGCCCCTTGTGTTCACTTGCTTCCTGTGGATCTTCCTGATCTCTGTCTTATTATTTCCTATCTACCTGAAAAACGTCAATTAAATTAAAAAAAAAAGAAAACAAAACAAAAAACAAAAAAACCCCAACATTTTAAAATTCATAATTAGGATTACTGATAAAACTTTGCACTCTTCCACCCTATGTTTGTCGGTAGATCACAAACCTCAGAAAGCACGGAAATAAGTATTTAATTACAGGCCCGTGGAAACATCACTCTGACCCCTACAGCTGACACTAGCCACTGGAAATCTTCCTCACTGAAATACAAGAAGGCAAGAATACTCATTCTTTCTCTTTCTTGTCATACCACATCTTGCATATATGCATTAAAAAAATACACACGTATCTCGAGGAGCTCAGAATATTTCATTTTGTTACTGAGTTCTATCAGTTCTGGAAGCAGAAATCCATGGGGTGGGGAAAGGGGCTGCCCACCAAGGCAGCAAGGGAGAATATGGATTTCCCAGAACATGCATAAAATCTTGTTGTTAGATTAAAGACCACAAAAGAGGGCAAAGAAATTGCCTGTAGGTGAATCTCAGTGTATGTGGCTGAGCAGGTGTTGATAGATCCCATCACCCAAATCTGAGCTTTGCCATAATAGGGGAAGAACTCAGACTGCTCTAGAAAATCTAAAAGATCAAATAAACATGTAATGCATGTACTAGCACATCGCTTACTCAGGGTTGCAATAAGTTTATGTCATCAAGTACCTCATGCAAGAGTTACAAAGTTATGAGATATCTAACTTCGAATATTCTCTGTGACAAGTTATGTATGTATATATTTGCTACAGCCCAACATAAATGGCAATATGTCTGCTTATGCTGTAAATCTACGACCTCCACTCTGGCATGCCTCATACAGTTAATAAACAAGCAGTGCAACACCTCATGTACCTGAGTACATGTGCACAGTCATTCTGATTGTTCATATATGGTCACCTCCAGGATTTTCAAACACCCAAAAGCTGGATTGTGCCTAGCATGCATTAACATACTAAAGACAAAAAGTCCTAAAGGGAAGAAGTGTCTGTTTGGCAAGGAGACGAGTAAGAACCACCAAGGTCCCAGCTCATACACAGGGCAGAGAACAGAGTTCAGGTGCTGTGACTAGACAGGAATTTCCCCAAAGCTTTTCAACATATATGTCTATTTTTAGAATTGTGAATTGTATAGTATAAATATACATATTCATGCAGACAGATATTGCTAAATGAAGCCTACCCCTCTATCCAGAACCAGGGGTGATATCTGAGTTTCTAACAGCAGCAGTTGTTAGTGTCCCTGGATGGACACTCTTCCGCTTACCTGGCTTGGGCACAGATGCTTTCTCTGAACAAGTTTGCCTCTCTATGAACAGCTTTACACTTCCCCGTTCCTTTCAGTTAGCCTCATTCCTGGAACAAAGCTAGATGCTCTGTATTCTCACACTAGTGCTTCAATTCCCACACACCTGCTTTAGAGGGAAAAAAGATTTTCTTTATTATTTAGTAGCAAAGAGACAAAACCCTAACTACATCTGTTTGTCTTTATTTAGTAAAGAGTAGTCCTGACTGCAGAATATCTAGCTCAAGCATTTTTACCAACTTGAAATATTTTGCCTCCTTAGAAAAGTATTTATTGCGACTTCTAAATGACCTATTACAAAAGATTACCCATCTCCTGAATTTTCCCCTCCAAGATTTTGATGTGCCAGCTCCTGAAAATAAAACACATTGTTCTCATTCTTGCCTTGTTATTACTTAATCTATCAAGCACTTCTGAATCCTTGAAGCTCCTACAAAACTATAGACCTATAAGATGGCAAACAAAATAAAATCCTCTGAATAGATATTTTTCTGTTGCATGCTTTAGAGGCAAAATAGGACGACAGGAAGACCTTAGAGGACTTTAAAATCTGCTTAGATACAAATTTAAGGAGGAACAGAGAAAACACTATAGAGCTGGATGCATAACAATATGAAAGAATTTTGAGGGATCAGGGATGGATAAGATAGTCTGGGTTTCTTTTTTTATAGATGTTGATAGCTTAGTTTGGATAGGGAACTTATCACCATATTTCTGTAGCAACTTTGGTATTTCACTGTTTTTTCCTGCTTCACTGATGACTCTGCAGGCAGGCTTCCTGTATACCAACTCCAGAAGGTTCTGTATCTAACAGATGCACAGGTGCTTCTGCAGCCAGTATGAGCAATGTGCCACAAAGCTCCTCCTTTTCCTATCTGAGAGCAAGACTGCAATTCACCTTGGCACCACTCTCTGGCAGATCCAGACAGATAATAGTTTTATCTCGGTCACTTCTGCTGCCACTGAAGTTTACCACTGTTTGGCCAATCTCTGGTTTCTTTTGTGAATTTTGCTATTGTTCATATTATCTTTGACAACAACAACTTTGAATTAAATTAAATCCTTTTTTGCTGTGATGGACAAGCTAAACTTCTTTCACATATCATCCCCCTAAAGAAGGATGAATTTTTTTCATTTTAGGTAAAACCAGTTGAAAGAAGATTGTTGATTTTGAAAGCCTTGAACTTTGATGGTCAAATGCAAAGAGAACAGAAGTAAAAAAGTATCTTCATGACCTACAGATTATTATTTCCATTCTTATATGTATCAACACAATGTCAGTGTGGTGTTAGATATCCAAACAGTACCAGTTGTTAAATAGGAGGAGATGGCATTTGGAAGCTTGTTAAAAAAAAAAAATTGAAATTGAGAAGGCTGAGTCCCAGTGGAAATGAGATACAATACAGTCTAGACCAAGTCACTTGAGGCCTCACACAGCAGTAAAAGGAGAAGCCTAGATCAGGAAAATGTATCTATCCCCAGTGTCAGCACTTGGAGCTTTGAGAAATGAGCTGTTTCAGAGAAGGTATCCTAAATGTCTGCTTCACCTCACTATGTCACTTCTCCCAGTCGCTGCAGATCTCTGTATGGACTTACCACAAAATCACAGAAACTGGATTACTACCCATTTCAGTTAAAAGAGAAATTTTATACTGCAAGAAATTATCATCCATTGTGGATTCATTGTCATTCCTAAAATGTAATTGTGAAACAAGTGTGTTCATCTGGAATGTGGTACCAAGCACTCTTGTATGGGGAGTTGTCTTAAGCCTGTAAGTGTAGGTTGAGGTGGGAAGAACACAGAGGGAGCTAAAAACCTTACGAAGACTAAACACAGAAGTCCATTTCAACCCTCAGCCGACCAATACAGAGACTCAGGGTGCTAATCAAGTGTTCAGAATATCCTGTAGCAAACCTGCCTCTGAGATTACAGGATAGAGTATCTGATAGCTAAAGAAGATACATTTGTTAATATGTAGACTTTGGAGTTTGAGTGGGGGCTTGGAATAGATAATGCATGTGTAGTGTGTTTAATAATACATGTGTTTGTCACTTCACTTCTGACAATGCTTCTGGAGAAAAAGAGGCTTTAGTCTAAGATCTCCTGCAATTCAGACACATCATTTCAGAAAGAACAGGGTGTATTAGAGACTTACTCATGGCTCAGATAGCTGATTCACTTATTGAGCTAGGCTGCAAACTTCACAGTGTAAATGTCATATCTGTCTAAATTTGGGTGAGCTAATTAGGTGTCGCAGAACTAAGTGAAACTATTCGTGACACTGGGTGTCATTGCAAGCATTCTTGTCCCATGGCTTCCAGAAATCAATTCCAAGTTCAACAGTCACTTATCTAGTACCATCAGCAAATAATTATGTTATAGGCCATTCTGTAAGAAAAAGTGCTATGGAAGTGCTATTTAACAGCACGGACTGGTTACTTGTTACATGCCAAGTCACTTGCCTCTTTTAATGGCAGTCCAAGACTCCAGCTGTAGAAATAAGGAGTTCTGTAGCATTTCCCTTGCCTCTCACATGTGCTGTAGTCCCGCCCCTTGGAATTTCTTTACATGAGAATGCACAGCTTATGATCAAGAGATTGAAAATCTGGTATGGGAACTGTATTTCTTATGGCAATTCAGATCATTCCATACTCAAGACAAGTAAGGACTATTTCTGCACACCATCTACACTGAAGTTGCTAGATGGAAGCTATAATCTTGTAAACTAAGCAAGTTCAGTCTTTGTGGATTTTAATTGCAATAGAAATTCGGAAGTGGGTACACACAATCTGAATTGATCAGGAATCTTATGGCAAAAATGCTTTCCATCAGAAATAGCATTCATGGAAATGTGTCTACATCTCAGTTTTTAGCAGCTTCTGCGAAAACTCTGGGATATTTCCATTGGAAACCTTCTAAGCTTCAAGTTAGCTCATATAATTCCCCTAGGAAACCCTAATCTCCAAAATCTCCAATTCCAAGAGCTTCACCTTGTTGCCTGTCTTGCAATCAAGGTTCACAGGGCTCCCAGAGCCAAAAATATAAGCAAGGCATGAGGTTCCTGATTCTTTTAGCTTCATCACACCACTAGGATATTTCTCTGCCAGGAAGAACAGCTGTAAGTACGTTCTTGTGTATTTTCATAAAAATAAATAAAATAAATACACTCTCCATACATAGCTGAGCTAACAGATCTGTGACAGTATATACGGAGACTTTGTAAGTCATTCATAAATTACAGATAGACAGGACTGTCTGAACGTCCCTGGTGAAGGCCAGAACAAGTAAAATGTTACATGAGAAATAATCCCTCACTATAAAGGGGAAATTACAAGAAAAAAAAAACACAAAAAAATCCCCAATAAATTTGGTCAGATCACCAACATACTCAACTGAACTTCTACCTGGCTAAAAATAGGCAGCAAAGCAAACCTCCCCATTTTACATATCAGCAGAGTAAGAAATTCAACTACCTATTCCAAAATAAAAGACAGTTTCAGAGAAACCTGCCCAGCACTGATGAGAGATGGATCATGATGAACTACTGTACCTGTAGTTGGAAAGATGAATACATCATTCCCGTGTGGACACAGACTAGCCTTAGCTTTTGCCCAGATACAATTAATCACCCTTGACNCCCAGCACTGATGAGAGATGGATCATGATGAACTACTGTACCTGTAGTTGGAAAGATGAATACATCATTCCTGTGTGGACACAGACTAGCCTTAGTTTTTGCCCAGATACAATACAAAAACCCTTGAACTAAACCTGAAACCCCCACTACAGCTGCTCTCCATAGTTGCATTCATTATTTTGGCAGAATAAATCATAAACTACAATGACCACTAGAACATTTATTCATGGTGTTCATTTGGTGAAGTTTCTTGATACACATTAGGATAAACCAAACTGGATTCACGTAAATCCAGTGTTGTTCTTCCTAGCAATGATTCTACCCACAGTATTTTCTTGATGATTATTAATCTTCATGCTAAGGGCAGCTTGTTTTTTCCCCTCGCTTCCTAAACACATGCTATATTTAGCCTAGATACAGCAGCCATCGCTCTCCAAAAAGATTTAACAAATATCAATACTTTCAGCATCCTTTGGAAGAGGAATTTGCCTTTTTTGTCCTGTGTGTAATAGCTGATCACACAGCTAATTGGGGAGCCAATTAATTTCTGGTGACGCTTTCCTCGAGGACTTTAAAGATTTTAAAAATACTTTTAATATATAATTTAACAATACTATAAATCACAGAAATGGAGACTATTAGAAATGTGAAAACTTCTCTTTCATAGTGATAAATTATGTAATTTGGCATATAGCAATACCTCCCATGCAAAGGTCCCAGAATTACAAAAATTTTAGTTGAAAGAACATAAGATAGGTGCACAATCAGCAAATTCCACCATGTCGTTGTACACACTTATCAACTGAGGCACAGAGCATCTACACGAATCCTCCAGCCTAAGGTTACCCAGGAGGTAAATGGGAAAGGGAAGGAGAGAAAAAAACACCAGTCTTGACTCTTTGTTGTTCCAGCCACTTCCAACACACTCCCGTTGTGAGGAACAGTAGGCAGGTTAATGGCTTCAGCTGCCACAGCAGCCACTGCTTTCCTTTGACAAAGCCACCGATTTTATCAATATCTTGGGTGCTATTGTCCTTAGGCAAATAACCAAGGTTATTATTCACAAGCTATGAAGTAATATACTCTCTGCTTGTAATTTCTTCTGCAGTAATAGCAAAGACATCACCCGTTATACACGGCAGGTGCAACAATCATAAAAGGCCCCTCAAAAAAGCAATTAAATGTTCTGAATAAAATTACCATTTATATTTATAATAATGACTTTTGGCAACAAACACACCATGTTTACATCTACAGAAGCTTCAAATTATCCTTTTACAAACAAGGCATTTCAAAAGTCTTGCTACCTGTTCCCAAAAAGGATTTGGAAACAATGGAAGAGATTTTAAATTTTAACCTCTCCATTTTAAGACAGTTTCTGACACTTGATTGATGGCCACAGAATTCAAGAGCTACAGTTTGGGAGCCTGCTGATTAAAAGCTCACATCACCTTGAGCTTGGAGGTGAAAAGCAGGGAGAGTGAAAATACTCTAGCTGCATGAACAAAATCAGGACAGAAAAAAAAATGAGAAATGTAGAAAGGAATAATATTTGACTACTAAATGGTATTGATTTCATATTTGTAATTACCATGGTTTCTTGACACCTGAGATAGAAAACACGTCTCCTCTGTGTTAGGTACTGTACACAGAGTGAGAGAGTACCAATGGTCTGTATACACAAAGCAGCAAACAGAAATAGAAATCAAGAAGAATCAAAGCACAAGGATTAAGATACTGATTCTTCCTTCATAATTTGAAGCACTTGATTAATTCACCTAAATTAGGGTGCTAGGAACCTGCACTTTCTCTACATCCATGATGAAAGTGAGTGGAGATGAAGCAGTGCCTGGGTTTTCCTCTGCTAGCTAGTCACTAGGTTCAGGACTGATGCAGTTTGCTACTGCTACCCGTGATGACAGGCCACAGCAATTTTCTCATGTATTTTCAGAAGTCATTCTGCAGAGTTGAGGTAGGAATTTAGTTCAGATCTCAGCCAGAAGGCCTATATTCATAGGCAATTTTTCTAGTAGTATGTTAGAATGGAAGAGTTGAAATGCCAGTGATGTCACTCCACAGATTAATATCTACCCCATAAACAGATTAATTTTTCCTAAATTGGTTTAAGGCAAACTGAAGTGATAAGCTAAATGGAAAAGAGCCGCTCCTACATAAGTAGAACAATATTCACATTATAATTACAGGGATTTTGATTCCCGTCACAACTTGAACAGGTAATAACTGCCCAGCACTACTGAGCTGTGGTCTATGGCTTTATACACATGAACATCCTTCTTTTTAAGGGAGTTATAGGAAAGATATCAAATATTGAAACACTTTCACACTAAAGCAAAGCTAGGAACTCACTGATTCAGATAGTAACTAAGTCCAGGCATGGATGCCTCAGTTTCTGACTGCCTCAGTCTCTTGTACTGCTAGCAGAATGAATGCTGCATCCCTTTGAAAGGAAAAGAAACATCTGGACTTTGTTTTAACCATCCAAACCTGGATGGAGATACTCAGGGAACACAGAACTGCTGTTAAAGAATAAAATCCATCACAATGCTGCCTTTGAACAAGACCCAGCCCAGTGCGCTTTAGAAGTGTCTGCCTGCCAGAACGAGGTAAGAGTTTGTATTGCAGCATGTACAGTGATGAAAACCTATCCTGGAAACTGCATCTGGGCTCAAGCTCCCTACAAATTCACACTGTGTATCTTGATTGTATCATGCACTGTCCAAAAGCTGAACAGACAGAAATATTTCTCAAACACCATAGCTCAGAAAAAAATGGCACTTTCTGAACATAAGCACCACTTCTTCACTCAGTGTTAATTCCCTCCTGCCCTCTTTAGCACCTGTACCCAAGGCCTGGGACCTCTGCATCTGGTCTTGTGTTACCAGTTCCTGGGGCAGTCCGTAGCTCACCAACCAAATGAGGGTGGGTTTCAGTTCCCCAACCCACCCTGAGCTAGAGCCCTGCCCATCCCTAAATACTAAGGAAAGTGGACAGAAGCTCTACACAAGCTCCTCAAAACAGGTAAATCTGGAGAAAATGTCATTCCCACCATGAACCAGTTGAGACAAGGGAAGGCTCAGGGTGAAGGAGAGGCAGAGCGCCCACCTCTAGCCTGTGAATAACCTGGTGGGATATTAACCTGTCCATCAGAAGCAAAAGTAACATCACTACTGTTCTAGCGTGCATGAAGGAGCTTTCATCATTGCCTCAGCTCTTCACAGCTTGCACTGTTTTGGGCAGAACAGGAGATTTAAGCAAGAGGGGAAAAAAATATATATCAGTGTTCCCCTGTGTAATTCTCACAAAGGTAGAGATTAAATAATTGAACAGCAGATCACCGTTCCAGCCCATGCCTCCAATCTAAGAAGCGCATTGACTACTTGTCAGCAGTGACAACAGGCATTTGGGAAGGCAGGGGAGCCTCTAAGCAGGGAGAGTGCTCTGTGGAAAAGGAAGGGCATTTGCTCTAACCTAAAGTAAAGTAGGAACTCCAGTTCTCCCACTGTACAAAATGAGACAGAAGATCTCAGTTTGCCAAGAGTTTTAAGGGCTCATTAGTTAAAAATGAGTTAAAAATCATTAGCTAAAAATGTAAACATCCAGGCAGCTAAAAATATAAACATCCAGGCTGAATTCCAGAGCAAACATCATATTATTCACAGTATTCTAAATGTTAAGTATTCAAGATTTCATTTAAAATACTTTTCCAACAATGAGATCACTGAATAATACCAAAATACAGTGTATGTTTATGATCTTTTAAGATTGCAATTTGTTTTGATTACATCAAACAGCATCTGCTCTGTTTTCTCTTTACCCAAAGCACCAAGAATATGCATAATCACAATATCATTCCGTATTTTGGAATTTGCGAGTCCTTCTGCACATTTCATTAGAGAAGAAGTCTTCCAAGGCAAACTTGAAAATATATAACACAACATGATGAAAAAAATCTGCCAGGAATACTGCATATTTGCATTTCTTTTACTAGATGCATTCATGTTCAAGAAAAAAAGTCTCTGTTACACCTCAGACTCTGCCTCAACTGTAGAGAAGTCATGATTTTATGTTTATGCCATGCATTGGTGTAGTCAGGCATAGGCTATGGTCACCGTGGTGTACAATTTTTAATTTCCTAGGGACAATATTTTTTATTGCAGCTGGCAGGTTGTTTATAATAATCGTTTTGAGCTGCCTTTTTGTTCTTCTTCTTCAGGTCTTTTATTAACGTACTGCCAGATATTGCTCTATGATGGCCCATGCTGGGTTAGTGATAACGTTGTCTGCAGTGGCAAGTCTACCTTGGCAAATTATGGGTATAAAATGGGCAGGGAGCAATTGACTTGTCAGAATATTTACAAATTTCAAATTGCTATCTGCACCCTTAATGACTTCCCCAATGAAAAAGATTGCTATGTCACCATATCTGTGCTGCACGATGTATAGTAATAGTTGGAGAAGACAGGCTGGGAGGAGGGTAGCCCTCATTAAAAACAAATAGCTGTGATCAACATAAAAAACTATGAAGGCAAAAGGAAGGGAAACTCGTTTGGATTTAAGTGGCTTTATTGGAGGGCTTACTGAACCAAGAAGCCTTGCTAGACTTACACAGACTCTACTGCAGAAATAAGTATCAGTCCGAGCCCAAAAGCTGTTACTACTGAGGGTACCTCCAACTTTTCCTCTGTCTACATTAATTCTACATTAATTCAAAAATACTGCCTACAATTTGAAAAGACTACAATGGCTTGTTTATCTTACACATTTGTTTCATCTCTAACATGTTGTCGAACAATGCTATGCAACAACTTTCTTTTTAATGTAACTTACTGCATCTGACACCCACCCTTGCTGCATTTTCTTGTTTCTGACTTTCTGTCCCTTTGCCACCAGCCCCTATCCCTCAGGCCACAGAACTGCCTGTATTCTGATTTCTTTAGAGTGGCTTCCAGTATCATTTGGTCTGCTAATAGGAAATGGGAATAAAGGCAAAAACATCTTTTCTTCTATTGTCCTAGAACATCTTCCCCCATCCCCTTTTTCCAGAATGCTCTCACCCTCCTCCCTTTTCCTTCTTCTCTGTACTTCCTCAACTTATTATCTTTTCTCAGGCTCAGATTCACAAATGTGGTGAATTCCCACCGGATTTGCAAGCCTTTGCTCAAATCCTCCATCACAGTCTGGGACTCCTGCTGCCAGGCTGGAGACTAATATGATGCAAAAGCATCAGTCTTCCTCCCACTGAGACTAGACATTTCAGTAGACACCCATTAAGCAGGAGTCTAAACTTGTTAGCCAAAGACCTTCATGAATTACAGCATTATGAACTGTGGCATCACCGCAGTACAGATCTGCCACTGACACAGGCAGGCTTTGGACCACACAGTGTTCACCAAGAGGACCATCTTGTTGGGGACAGTGAGGGTTGGTTACCCCTGAGGTCGAGGCAAGCTGGAAGCAGATGTGACACCTGCACAGGCCGTGCCTGCACCCACAGACATTGTCCCTCAGGGGCTGAACACAAGGGGCAGAGCCAAGGCTGGTAACAGGATCTATCAAGAGCACCACAAACAGAAAGGGGACAAACCAGGTCCAGTGAGTCCAGCCAGCAGCAGAGGAAGAGTTGGGAGAAAAGGTCACAGCACAGGCCAATGGGTCCATTCAGGAGATAGGGCTGGAGGCAGGACTGGGCACAGGCACAGCTTCAGGCACATACTTCATACGGCCATGGCCTGCGATGAAGTGAGCAGAGCCTGTGGGTGGGCACCCGGGTGAGGCTGTGCAGGGTTATTAGGCCTCAACACTATCAGGGCCCTGACACAGCGCACAGGATTGTACAGAAACTGACTGCAGCTCAAAAGCCGTTATCTGACCATTCTTGCCACAACAGAAAGCCACCCATTGTCCCTTTCTCCACCATGTATCAGTTTCCTGTGATACCTCAGCTTCTGTTGCTATCCTCTCCAAGCTAAGGTGGGAGGAGAAAAATGTCTCCGTCATGGTAAAAAGCAGTAAGAAAAGTTTATAAAACCTTTTTTTATTTCAGCTGTTTTACAAACTGAGTTACAATTTCTTTATTACTCCTTGTCTGTGCCCTCCCATGCAACCAGCTGCTGAGAGACCCATCAGTACCCTTGCTAGCAACTCCCTCCATTCAAATGTCCTGCCTCTTTCTTCAGAGTTTTCAACATTATTCTTGCCAGAAGCCAAGTACAAGAAAAACCGTACAACCCATACCAGCCTAATCGTTCCCTCTGGTGAGTAAGAATTTTTCCATTGACTAGAGTGGAGGACTGCATTGTTACTGAGAGCATTTTCTGTGCTAAAATAACACAAGGTCACTTAGGCAGCAAGATGATGATGATTAAATACGTAGCTGCTATGTACCACACTTTCATCAATAGATGTATAAGCACTTTGGTAGAACAGTAAGCATCACATTAGATTGCTCTTTCAGATGGCACGTGAAAGAAGATAGAGTTGCTCTGACAAAATCAGAAGGATTTGGGGAAAGAAACCAGGTCTAAACACCAAACCTATTTCTTATCCTCCCAGCAATTCTTTCTTCCTAAAGTGTTTTCCTACATTCAACATTACAAGAATTTTTGGTAGCATAAGGCTTTTGCAGGTTTAATTTATAATTACAAATACGAAACAGTTTTAAAGGTGCTGCTTGAAATAATTCATTTTGTTTCACTATTGTTTATTGGCACAGTTTTTCATAATCTCTGAAAACGTTGAACAAAAAGGTAACAGTTGAGCATCTGGTTTGTCATAAAATGGAACGTGTTTACCTAAAAATGAAAGATTTATAATTTTTTTTTATGTTTCTATGGAAACCAGAAAAATCACAAACAACTTGTATCAGAGCTGTTAACATAGGAACGACACATATTTTCTCCACATATGTGTAAAAACATATTCCCCACAGAAAACGATGGGTTTTATTTTAAAGAAAATGGAATTGATGGCAAAATCTTTTGAAATTCAGGACCATTGCTTAGCCATGGACCAACAAAAACATGAAAGCCAGCATCATAGGACACTGCTAAAACCCTTATAATCTGTATTTTCAGTTTCTCTCTCAGTGGTCTGTTTTTTACATTTTCTATGTAATGAGCTGTCACATCAAAGGCACCTTCGAGTGGTAACAGTACTTACTACAAAATACCTCACCTTCATCCCAAACAGAAGCACAAAAAAATTTGTTTTGCCATTTTTTTCCCCTTCTGTCTTTATAAGTACTCTCATATGAGGTCAACAGATATTTAAATGTGAGGGGCACTTGCTTCAGAAAAAGTACGGTCTTTATGAAGAAACTACTTAGTTCATTTAATGTGGCAAAAGCAGTTTAAATTTATACATGCAAAAAATCTCATGAAAAACAAGAAGTACATAAAATAACTGCGTACAACTGTACTCTAACTTGAGTCTTATGTACTCCTGAGCATCTCAGTGAGACTTCTGCATTGGGTACACAGTTATACCCTATAGCCAGAGAGATAGACCTGGGCATCTCCACAGTTCACCAGTTAGACGGAAAGAATCAGCCTTTGTTCATGATCATATACCTCTACCAACTATAAAGGGAGTGTGAATCAACCACAACCCTAGTTAAGAAATTCTCTTAAATCAGAGGAGATTGCTACAGTCCTCCATGCAAGTCATCAGCTGTGCTAACAAAATGTTCTGCAAGAACTGTCAGACCTGGAACAAGAAAGCTCAAAAAGAAAAAAAAAAATCTAGTGCCTATAGTGGATTAAAGGCTTTAGGAACTCGTAACTGTCACTCTAAGAGTAGTCTCTGAACTTAGAAACAATTTTATTTTCACCTATAGAACTTCGAACCTCATACTGACAAATACCTGAACTCACCAGAGTGCCAACTGAGGCTAGCAGGTGAGCCACATTTATTGTAGCCTAAAGAATCAGTTTATAAACATTTAGGTAAGTACATATGAATGGCAACTTCAATTTAATCCACTTTAGACCTAGGTGTCTAAAACCATCCATGAACATCACCATTAAAAAGAGATCTTCAGAATCTGAAACTATGCTTCAGATGGTTTCAAACAAAAACATCCAGACAAAAACATGCCGTAAGTATGCGTATACTTCTTTGGAGAAAAGGAAAAGGGGGGCGGAAAAGGAAAAAGGGGGGGAAGAAAAAAGGGGTGAAGGAAAAAAATGCTTTGCCTGTGAAAAGTATGATGAAAAGGAGAGCAAAATCTGGGTGATACGCTAAACTAAGTCACTTGTATATTTTATTATTTTGCATAGCGTTACCCAAAACAGCTGTTACCACAGTCCCCTCCAAACTGTCACATCTGTAAGTTTAAAATAGCATTAGCTTTTTTTTTTTTTTTAATACAGGCATAACAGTTTTGTATATTAACAACAGGTATGAAGGATGGAATTCCCCTCACCTGATTTCAGGTATCTCACAGTTTAATGTCTCATTAAAGCTAGAAATATAAGCCCCCTTTAATGTCAACAGAGAGAAGGAATATTGCATAAATAAATTAGAACTAAGTGCATTTAGGAGCACACGTCCTTTAGATCAGACTAGGTAACTAGACACCTAATTTTTAGACAGGTAAGGTTAGGTGAAATTAATTCTTTTCCATCCTTCTTACCTCAACTAGAGTTCTTGTCTTACAAGAGGCTGAAAATCATTACATATGCAATTTCTGTGAATCCTGTGTTACTTTCACTAGCGTAGTAGGTAGCAGTATTGGTTTAGGTATTACAGTCTTTATAGAACTGCCGGAGTAAACCTAGGGATTAGAGGTCTAGTGGCTGATGAGGACAATGAAAAAAAATGTGCCGTTCTGGAGAACTAGAGTTTGCACTTCCATGGTCATGCTAATCCTGCTAACAATGGCCTCTGAAGGTCTAGCTCAACTAGAGATATTTCACAACTGTTTCATAATACATATTTGAGCACATTTTTTTCTGAGATAGATTGGGCAGCATAAACTCATACAAGTTAATGTAAATACTCTTCCTGAAAACAGTGGCAGTAGTAATGTGAACAAATGCTTGCTAAAATAAGTAGTCTACAACACGACACATGAAGGTTGTCGCCCATCAACTAGAGCTCTTGAAAAAGGCAAGGTTAAGCATTTAGTTTTCCTTCAGTTTCCATGGTTATTTTAAGGTCTTTAAATGATCACTTTAGAGAAATTAAGTTAAACAGAATTTTCTTTTAAACACAGCAAACACCGTGCTTTGGGAAAGGAACGTACTATCTGTAACTTCATTCAGCACTAATTTTCCTATACCCATACACACATAACAGACTTATAAATTATCACATTGACACCTTACTCCCTGGCATTTAGAATTAATGTTTTATTAGTCATCCTGCAAATGCAATATATCAGGACTCCCAATAGACATATACTACACTAGAAACAGTAAATATAAAAAAAATTACTATTGTAAAACTAAGAATGTGATGACACCATATTTCAAAATTGAAGTACAAAACTTCATTTAAATACAGTGTCAGCTAGCCAAAATTAAGGCAAAATCAATGTCCAAACAACACAGCTTTCAGATGTAGCAACAACATACTGAAATTCCTTACTGTTATCTCTGTGCATATTCATAAACATTGCCAGCAGTACAAGTCTGCCCATCACAATGTACATAGGAGAACTGATCATATTGCCACCGAAAAAACCTGCTTCAGGATAGAAATGAAAAAGGAAGTAGAACTGTTCCTCTCTAAAACCCAAAATTTAGTTAGTTGCTTTCACATGTCTGCAGATATTTTCTATGTTTATTTTCTCCTCTCATTAAGGATGTTATCCTTTATTATTAATTAAATGGAAAATATCCATAGCCAGTGATTGAATTACCTCGAAGTACCTGCTTAAAATGATCGATATTGATCAAACTAAAGGGTGGAAAGTACTGATAGTCTTCTTAATGTAAGTGATTTGGCTCAAGAAAAGTTTTGATCAAATTAAGTGGAGAATCTAATTAACCTGTGATTAAATTAAGTGGAGGACAAGACACATAGGCATAAATCCCATATACATTGAGATTAAACTAACAGTAATGCATATATTTAGAGGCTGCCAGTGGAAAGCATGCAATAAATTCAGCAAAGAAAAAAGGTCCCAGAAAGAAAGGGAAAATAAAACATGAAGGGCTTAGAACATAGAAAGAAGATAAACACAGCCACAGATAACGATTACCATTGGAAGAGCATTAGCCAAGGGTGGGAGATTCAAGACCGTGAATACATTGGAGTATGAAAAAAAAAGTTTTCAGATTAAAAATCTAATGCAATGCAAAACTCCAAGATTTAGATTGAAATAGAATTTCAGAAGCTACAAAACAGGCTCTTAGACATGTTCAAATTATACACGTCTGTAGCTCGTACCTCGTGGGCAGCACGTAATTAGATCAGCGGTAGAGACAAGTTGTCAATTCACGACGTAGGCAGATAAAGCCAATGCCTTTCCTGCATGTGACGGATCCTTGCTGTTTGGGAATTGGGATGTTTCTGGTTCTACACTCACTAAAGAGCCATTTGCAACAATTCAAACAGTCTGATAACCCTCCATGTACCACCTGCTGTCTTATAAGAGACCACTGCCTTATTTCGTTCTGACAGCTCTGAATAGAATCCACAGAGTCTACTCCCAAAGAAGCCTGTGTATTTTCCACACGCTGCCACAATCCTTATACGGCAAGGCTGGAACAACAGAAGTAAGAGTTCTTCGTGACTCCACACTGCCCAATGGTAGAAGAAAATTATCTACCTCCAAAAAGTTTCAGATTTAGCATCTCGCTTAAAGGAATGAGGAAATTTTAAGCTGGATGCCAAATCAAGCAGAAGTCCCAACACCAGTTTATACATCACAATCTCATAAAGATTTGCTTTTTTCTGGCGTTTTTAAGAAAGAATTGTTGACATTGTGAAGCACCAGAAAAGGGGGTCTTTATTTGTCCTCTACCCTAATCAGCCCATAAAAATACATTAATCTTGATCCTCCTCAGCTGGTGTTTTGAAATCCCACTAGTACTCCTTGTATGCAATCTGGGAGCATGTATGCAAACTTTGTTTGAACATTTTTGATACATTTCTCAAATTAAAACAATAGGGGAAAATAATTGGCTGTAAATTATTCAAGAACAATAAATAAGAGATAGTGAACTTAATGACACTACAGAATTGTGATATCTCTGTCACATATTTATAACAGCAAATGATTACTTTAAAAAGTGCCATTCTAAAAGCTATACTTCCTTTCTGCCAAGGCACTGGTATTTTTTTCATACAGCACTCTCTACTAATTAACTTTCAGTGCTCAGGCAAACATTGCCCAGAATTTGGAATCTCCCCTGAAGTGCAAAACAACCATTTAGGAGTTACAAACCCCACGGTATTTCAGGGTTTAGTGATTATGCGCGAGACACCCATGTGTCTTCATGAAACCTGCCTGCTCAGAAACCACAGACAACTATCTTAGGCTCCAATTTCACATAGTAATGCTACTTCCACATCCATGGGCAACTTTCCACATCCTCAGTCATCTTTTTCAGGAGTTTGGGAGGCTTGCAATAACGACAGCAGACAGTGGACTTAGTAGGTACTCAGAGTTTTCAGCTCACAGACTTCAGGCATCTGTGTGAAAGAATCTTAAATAAGGAAGTTCTTCAAAAACTTCTGGCCTTTATCATCTGGGTACACAAAAACAACAACAAAAAAAAGGCAGCTTTGGCTAAAGATATCCAAGCTAATGCTAAACTAAAATAACTTCAGCTCTCCAAATCAGTGTAAGCTGTTTTACTGCTACGCTTTGTCTGGGGTAATTAATGTTGCTGAAAACTGCAGATATAGTTTAGGTATTTCTTCATGGTAATACATTGTGTAAGGTACCTCTCATTTGTTTTACAGTTTCCTCATCCACAAAGACAGTGGTGAATACTATAATCTTAATTTCTGAAGTGATGTTTTTAGATGAGAACTATCCTTTAGTGGAAACCATTTCAATTGTTTAAGCATAGTATTTATTTATGTGATTTGCAGAAAGTTTAATTAACTTTTTTTTTTTTTAAATTCCAGTTTGGAATAAAAGTTCAGAGACAATCATATTTCACAAAAAACCCCTTTAATTCCTCCCCAATTCTGCTTTGTTCCCCTAGGAACGCTCAAGTCATGACTGGAAGGAGAAGGGCCACAATACTTTGACAACACACGTACTTTGGATGTATGCAGAGAGTTAGTAAAAAAGAAATCCCTTAAAAAGAGAAAGAAAACCCTTCAGAAGACTGAGCTTTTTTCAGATGCTTTTCAGACCAATTTTACTGAGCCACATAAATCAGAAAGTTCTGCTAAGCTTTAAATAACTCGGTGAACTTGGGTGCTTACACTGTGTCTGATGCTGACTTTGGAAAGCACTCCCAGGTGCTATCATACTTTTTTCTTCTCCTTCCTCTGCTGTCTGTTAGAACTGAGGTCTAACTATAGTGAAATTATGCACATTAAAATTATGTTTCTCTGAGTGACGATAGAATAAATAATACAGTTGCAAATTTCATGGATGTCAGCAGTTTGGAGGGGTACAAGTACTCTGGAGCACTTGTAGGGCAGGAGTAGAACTCAGAAGGATTTTGACACATTGGGGAGAAGTTGCGGAATTAACAAGATGAAATTCAAATCAGTATGAGTACAAAGTACTACACTCAGAAAGGAAAAAGCAAGGCACACATGATAATATGAAGCAACTTGCCAGGCAGTAGGAAAGGAGAAACCTGAAAAGCTTGAGAATACTATAAAATGTGCATGGATCCACACTGTGATATAGTGTTGTAAATAAGGTAGATCCATTTAAAACCAGGGTGTCATACATATGACCCTGGAAATACACTTTTGTTCAGCTCTTCTCAATGCTCACTAGGTTCAGCTGAGTTTGGCTTATCTAGTCTGGGAAATACAGTTTCCAAACACAGCCTAGGGAAGAGCAACAAGAGATTTGAGAAATGAGCCAAAAAATGTAAAATAATTGAGCTTGTTTTCTGTAAGAAAAGTGACAGCGTGAAGGAATTACTAATGATCTTCAATTAAAAAGTTGTAAAGAAAGTTGGCACCTGTGTTAGAAAGAGGCCATCCTTAAGAAGAGGATCTCCATGTTTAGTAAAGACTGGAAAGGACAAGCCTAAGTTACTGTGCAGCCAGGGAAATTTAGACTGCGTACTGAGATGGTACAGCAGCAAGGTCTCTGGACATGTTGAAGAATTCCCTTCATTGTGGGGTATTTAAAAATAGCCTGGACAACAGTCTACCAGACAAAGGTAGACTAGACTCTTGCCCTCTTGATGAGGAGGAACATGATGGGCCTTTGTACATGCTATAAAGAGGCGATACCTCCATTAGTTGTGTTGCTTTAAACGATCTAGAGAAACAATTTTATAAAATAGCATTTTGGATACCTCAGTACTTGAGCCACCCACCCTAAGATATCTCTAGGGATGCAGCTTCTGGCGGGCTGCTACTCCATACTTTCTGAGAATCAGAAAGTGTTCATAAAGCAGAAAATCCATCTAGTCAGTCATCATCAAGTCTGAAAACTTGACACATTTATCAACATTTGGATAACATTTTTTAACAATATGGATTGGTTGCATGGTGTGCATAGTGATGATTTCTTCTTCAAGCTAATAGGCAATAATGGTCACAGGCAACGGGTTTTTTTTCTTTTCCAGTCAAAGAGTTTCACTCCTACACAAAATAACCTCCGTTTTGCAATCAATAATAGCACTGAACAATTGAATAGGAATTCATAGTGCATAATCAACTCCAAGACTCAAACAGCAGAGTCCCTATTGTTCTTTCCTGAGCAGATAAATCGAGATCTCTGTTATCTTTCAAGTATCAACAATTGTTCAGTGAAGATATTAATTTTACATTAATAGGCATGAAATTATACATCTTACATCTGGCTGCTGTCAGCTGTTTTACATTACTGGAACAGTGAATTAACCTTACACCATGCTGGCAACTCTGCAAAATTATATATCATATCAAGAGCATCCCTTTCCCAACTCAGATGATTGCAATAACTTTGTATCATAAAATCTTACAAAGTAGTTTAATCTTCTTTTATGCATGAAGTAACTTTATCTTTTTATATAGTACCAGTTCATTTCTGTACGTCTAATAGTAACAATAGCTTGATACAAGGTGTAATAATCTTTTCCACTTCGCCTCTTCAGTGCAGAACTTGTTGCAGCATCTTCAGGTCGCTATGACAGTTCTATTGGTTTCTTCTCTACAATCTGTCATACCCCAAGCAAAATTGGCAGGTGCCCTGCCAACAATCAGGAACATTTGAAGGGTACCAAAAGACCTCTGGTTTTCCACTTCATTGCACATAATTGTGGCTTCCATGACCTTCATGACACTTTACCACATGCTCTGAAACAAGGAGGAGAGCTAGATAACAAACCTAAGGAAATGGCTAAAACTAAACACATTATTTATCTGGGTTCTCATGACAGCCATAGATTAATGGACAAATGACTCCAGACAATTTCTCTTCTATTTAACTTCTCAGACAATTTTTTTCTTCAGACCTCTGTGTCTTAACTCCTTGTTCCTCAGAAGTTACCTACTCTTCTGACTAATTTCCAACTAAGGGGCATGTAGAAACATTATTGCAATTGCTTTGAGTCTATTCTCATTGACAAAAGCAAGGTGTTAATAGCTGAACTAGGACAATAAACAGTGCACTGACTTCTTCAGTGCAGAGCAGTTCTTTGAATTTTCCCTATGCATTTATTAACTCCTGTGTCTTACACTATTAGATGTACCTGTGGAGAATAATCAGCCTCTTATCCTGGTACTTAATGTTATATACACTTAACACTGTTAGACTTCAGTGCAATGGATTTGATGTTTATTCCATGAGCAATTTTAACTTACTTACCAGGTCCATTTTTTCTCACGCTCTAATATCTATAAACAAATGTGTGTACTATCAGGATGGCTGTACCTGTGGCATTCTAATTCTGCATATGTAGTAACAGTTTCTTAGGAGGCAGAAGGATTTGTTTCTTTTTGCATGTTTTCAAAGAAGGGGCTAGAAGCATCAAAACAAAGGTAAATTTGGGGGAAATAGTCATTCACTTAAGTGCTTCACTTTCAGAAAAAAACATCCATGCAGAACACCTAAATTTGGGAAAAGAGTAAGGAACAGTAAGGAATCAATACTGAGTTCCAGGCTGTGAATTGTTCTTCCCTCTAATATCCCTTCCTAATCATATCCCAGCCACAAACTGTACCATGGCTTGTGGTGTGGTTGGTTTTCAAACGTGAGATACAATGAATTTTTGTTCCTTATCCTGCCACAGTAATTGGAAACCAAACAAAACTTCAACTAGAAAAAAAAATTCCTCTTTTCATTCATCCCGAACATAGCTTGACTTCCACTGCTTAGATGTAAGCAAGTAAAATATTCTTTCTGTATTAACTCATGAAGAGCTTCGGCATATTTCTATTTTAAATTGAAAGTGATGGTCTTAAGCCTGAGGTATCTCCTGGACTGCCACCCTCTGTTGCTGCCCTCAAGAATGTTGATCACACCCTGCATATCTGACCTTGCTCTGTTTTTCGTAAGAACAGCATCCGAATCTCAGGCAAGATAATACTTCTGACACTGAGTGTCAGAAGGTAGTTCAGCTTCTCAAATGATTGCTAGACTGTTTCCTATCACCTCATAATAGAACAATACATTTTCTTAAAAGTTCACATTTTAAAAATAAACAAAGTTCACTTTCATGTACTGAAAGTTTTAATTTTAAAATTTTAATTTAAAAATTTTTTTAAGGATTTCTAAAAAATTTTGTGGAAGAAACAGCCAGAAAATTTCCAGGCCTAGAAGTAAAATCTTAGCAAGACTATGAAGAATGGACAAAGGGATTCCAGAATAAAAATCCTTACTACAAGTTCCACAAACAATATGTACGTATGCTTAGATATCTAGGTATCGCTTTTATCTGAAGAAATCCCGTTAAATTAATTGTGTGGTTGAGAGACCTAGGACGTAATTGCTGTCTTAATAACTTGTACTAAGAAGCAGTAATCCACTTGGTATTAGCAGTTACAATCAAATCATTTCAGTACAAATCAATATACGTGAAATTATAATATTTTACTAAAAAGTCCTTCTGTCTCTCCTGTTTTAATTCCTGGGCTATATATTCCCTTGGCTTGTGAGGCAGAACTCAATAGAAATTGCACATGAAGAACTAGGACAGCATACTGTCCTCTGAGGAGTTTGGATGCCCCAGGCAACCTGGAAATCACTCATTCCTCCTTGTTTTCAGCCTCTCTCAGAGCAGAGATACTAAACGTTATACAGTTTTTAATATGCTGGTTCACACACATCTCTCAAAATATGGATATAACTGGCAATTGCCTATGAAAACAAAGGAAAACAAATACACCCAAACTCATTAAAAAAATGACAGAAAACCTCAACTATTTTACTTTCTAAACCTGCACCTCAAGCAGACTTGTGTCAGATGCTAAGCAGCATGGGAGAAAGACCACAAACTTTGTTTTAAGATCAAGCTTCATAACAAGATTGCCTTTCGCTTGCACCTCAGTGAAGGACAAGGTGGACCTAGAAGCAATGCACGGTCTCTCGTCATCATTACATAGCTTATAATGTAACCTCTTGCGATCTGATTTAGCAAGATGAACACTTCACTTAATGCCTATTTACTTGGCAAAGTACGATACAGAAAGACCTAAGCTGGTATTTGAATTAGGTGGTTTATGTACTAGAAGCTATGTTCAACAGAATGAGCACACTGGGTTATATCAAAGGTTCGTTTAGGCCGCTAGACTCTCTCCAGTGGCAGCCAGTAGCATAAGCTCGTGAAACAGCATGAGTATGTTACTATTTCAGCTCCAGAAGAGAATTTCATCCATCACTAATCTGGGGGTCAGGATTTTCAAGCCAAGGTGGCATCTTGGCCTTCCACAGTCCTCTGTAGTCTTTTCTCCCAGGAGTCAGTGCAGTTGATTTTCAAGTTAGGACAAAGCCGAGAACCCGGGTATATTGTGATAGTCAGAGCACTGTGTTAATTATCATCCCTTCACGTATATATCAGTAAATTATCCTATGAGCACATGCATACAGACACCTATTGTAGGAGACAGTTGGATATGAAATTCCTATGCACTCAAGTGGCTGTTAGCATACCCACTTTTCTGAACAGAAATGTTTATATATCATTATGAAAGACACAGCAAGAAGACAAAGAGGGCAAGGAACTCCGGCCCGCAAGAGGAAGACAAGCTCAGATCTTAAAAGGTGGGTTTATCTGGTTTGTTTGTAGAGTCATGACTATGGTCACAAACACGTTTCACCATTTCCACCTTCCAAAGCTGAAGTATAGCAACATCAAATTAGAGGCAAAGAAATTAAAAATGGTTTCATTTAAACATAATTATATCATTAAATGTAATTTTTGTATTACACAAAAGGTTAATATCATAGCAGCTTATTAAAAGAATTTCTGTGAACCTCATCAAGAAAGTTAATAATTTAGATACTATATGAAGTACAAGAAAAATCCCTGTGATACATTTGTCTGTATAATGCAGCGGTTTTCAAGGTTATTCCTTTCATATGTCTTAATAGAGGTGAACACTGCTAACTGGAAAACTAAATATACTTTGAGATTTATTATTTCAGTAATTGCATTTCAGGTGCTAATTAAAAGCAAAGCCAAGAAGAATTTCAGAAGGGGATTTTAAAAAGTTACTTTTTCTGAATACACATGTACACATGATATGCAGTACACATACAATACCACCATCTAGAGCTTCCCCATCCAGTATCTGAGATGTACATGCAAAACTCCTGCAAGTGAGCTATTTCTGACTAGAAATGCTGCCATTCCCCTGCCTGGTGGGACCACAGATCATGAATCAATTCACTACATAGTGCAATATTCTGGACGAGGCNTTTTTCTGAATACACATGTACACATGATATGCAGTACACATACAATATCACCATCTAGAGCTTCCCCATCCAGTATCTGAGATGTACATGCAAAACTCCTGCAAGTGAGCTATTTTTGACTAGAAATGCTGCCATTCCCCTGCCTGGTGGGACCACAGATCATGAATCAATTCACTACATAGTGCAATATTCTGGACGAGGCAAACAAGTAATGAAGAGGCAGAACAACTAAGGGGGATTCTTAATTTTGGCTCATGCAAAGTACATCAAAGTTAAAATGCAAAGATCACTACTTGTAAGCCTTAGAAAGGTGTTTGTAAGCCAGTTCTAGAAGTGTGAAATACTTCCAGATCTATGCAGAAAGAGACTAGAAGGATCAGGAAACAGAACGAAGGCATAAAAAGAGAAAGTCTGAGTATCAGGGAACAAAAATGAAGAGGATACTCAAGGGTAAAGATGATAGGACCCTTCTATAATTCTACAGAAAGCTTTCTCTAGACAAATATGATTCATGTAGACTATTAATCTCTGAGTTGACGGAGACGAACTAGTGTAGTGGCTTGGATAAGTTTCCTTAGTTAGTAAGCAGTGGTATCCGTTTACCACTGTGAGGTATTTTGAAAGTGTACCTGAGACTCCTGTTTTCTTCAGAAAGGAGTTTAGCATTGCTTCAAATGCTCACCAAGAGGATGAGAAAAAAGACATAAGGATATGGGGATTCCAGGAACCATACTACTGTAGTACCTTATTTAGAGGAACATTTTCATTTAAGTCTTTCACAATCATTCCTTACATTGTGGCAACAAACTCTTTACCTTTTCATCTCCTTTCCCTTTTCTTTCATTGTTTCTGGCTACAATCACCTCCAGGACAAAAGGAGCTTTTATAGTGGGCTTTTCATCCTTACTGCTGTTATGTTTATATTTTAAAGAAATGGTTTTGAACTAGGAGTAGTAACAGATGAAAGAGCAAAGCTGAGTACAGGGAGAAAATAGTTAGGTAGCAGAGAAGAAAAAAGCCCAGTGGGAGGGTAAAGATGACGTTATTTGTACTAAAAGCATTACAGATTATTTTTCATTCCTTCTTAGCAACAGATTAAAAAAAATAATGTTTTTAATTTTCTTTTCTCAGTTCAAACTTTTAGTGCCCATATAAACATAGAGAATATTGCAAATCTAAGTGAGATATCTTGCTTTAAAAAAAACCCAAACAACAAAGTAACAACATTTTTCATTATCCTAATGGAAAAATAAGCTATTATCCATTTCTTTTATTCCGTCCTTGAGAGACTAGTTCTTACACAAGATTTATAATTGCCTTTGGTTGAAATACCAGCACAAACAAGAATCTAAAGGTACAAACTATCAAGGCCAAGAACAAACCTCATATACAAAAACAGTGCAGTAGATGTTGCTGCTGGAAATTCTCATTCTAAATTCTCGATCTTTGCCATTTTTAAAAAACACATACTAAACTATCTTCCAGTTTTATACTGNAAGGTACAAACTATCAAGGCCAAGAACAAACCTCATATACAAAAACAGTGCAGTAGATGTTGCTGCTGGAAATTCTCATTCTAAATTCTCGATCTTTGCCATTTTTAAAAAACACATACTAAATTATCTTCCAGTTTTATACTGCGTAGTCACTCTGAAGGCAACGAGGCCATCCAGGCAGAAGGATATTACCTGACATACAACTGGAGTCAATAGCTCTCTTTATACAACCACAGAAATCTGGATCAGTGCTCAGTTGCATGTGATGGTACAGTCAATGTAACGTAGCTTTTTCATATCAGTTCACTACACAGACTGAAGAGTGTGATTGTTGCCTTGTATTGGTTGTGTTGCTGGGGCAAATCAAACCTGAAATATAACCTACTTAAAAGAAATAATAATCCCAATGGAATACTTTGTTGCAATTACAAACTCATCTGTACGCTATTTACACTCGAATCTGTGAAGAAAAAAGAACATAGATTGTCCATTTACCAAAAGAACAGGGCAACACAAAAAGGGAACAAAAGTGAAGTTCATCTTGGTTTTCCCTTTGTACGAGAGGAAACTACGTTAAAATACATAGGTATTTATCGCAAAAGACATCATTAACAGAAAGCGGAAGTTGCCTAGTGCTGCTCAACCCATTCTGGCTCAACTTAGACGTCTTAAATAGAGACTTAAAATAAAGCTTTCTATATCAGAACATTATACTGATATTTTCATATTACAGTGTTCAGGGCATGAATTCCTTCCTTACTGGCAAGAATACTGTTTGACTTTTCTTAGAATCACAGTTTTAATATTAAAGACTATCAAAAAAGTATTTTGAACACAACACAATTTTTTCTACAAGCATCAAAAGACCCTTCAGTCTCACAGAGGGTGGTTAACCTGTATTAAGAGACATTGCAAAATCCCCACGGACCATGACAGTTCTATCTTAATAGCAATATTTATTGGCCAATAAATATGCATTCTATTGTCTGCCATTTATTTATTTGGAAAAAAAAATTGCTTGGTGGAAAAATCTGATGTTTGGAATTATTCCCTTATTTCCAGATTCCTATTTTTCATTGGGGTTTTTCTTTTTTCTCATAAAACGGCAGCAACATCTGCAGCTAGTTGTCTCATACATGAAAAGACATTGTACTTAAAAGTGTGCCCTAATGAAGAGATGGGATAATTTTTTTTTTTTCCCTCATTTTAGCAGCCAATTCATACTCAGGCTGTACATTTTCAACTGCAGGAACTGTAACAACAGGGATTTTTTTGTTAAGAACCAGTCCCAGTCACTCACGATATTCCTAGTTTCTGAAAAGTGAGGCTTTTCAGAAGGATTTTTCTTTACAGAATCTGTCTGAAACATGAAAACAATACTTCTCTTCCCATCTCAAACTCTTGCCTCGGTAGTATTTGAAGATTTTTCCTTTTTCAGTTGTTTACAACAAGAAAGAGGGGTAGAGAAGAAATTGCCTGAAAACAGCATCTTGTGGCACTTAGCAGATACACATCAGGAAGCGGTTACTTAGCCCAGTCCTTGGTAGGGATGGTCTATATCTCCATGTCAGCTACAGCACAGTGACATAGGATTTGCCACACTACATCAAGCCACTAGCCTGTGAAGCCCCAGCCTCTGGCAACAGCCCTTACATGGTGCATCAAGGCAGAAGCATGCAACACAAATACCCAGGAGCATGGGATAGTCTATGGAGTCATCATCCAGTCGTCTTCTCTACCACTGCTTCCTCCTGGGCTTTTTGAAGGATTCACTAAATAGCGCCACTGCGTTCATGGTGTGTTTTCTGTGTTGCTTTCTTTTGGGTTTTTGCTCTGTTAAATTAGGCATTAGTCCATAATAATGCTTGCCCTCAGGGGGCAAAAGGGTTTTTTAGAAAAAAACAAAAAATCTGTTTTCTCCAGTACCAGAGTAGTCTGAACCGCTAACCTTTCTATTTGCGTTATGTGCAAAAGGAACACCAGGGTGGTTGTATAACATCAGCTCAATCACAATGTGATGATAACGTATTTAAAGAGAAACACGAGATCAATACAGAGAAAAAAAAGATAGAGACATGGTCTTACCAAGATGCAAGTGCTTAATTTCAGACATATTAACAACAGGGCTGGAAGTGGGGAAAAAAAGCGTTGAAAACTGAGGATGCAACACTAACCTGACTGAAAGAACTTTTCTACAGCTGAAGCTTTTCATAATCTATATTACATTTTTGTACACAGTCATCACTATAAGTTTATTTGCCCAGGATTTTTGTGGATTCACAGTTAAAGCCCACTCATCATCACAGCTGTCCCGTAACTCAGAATAAAAAGGTGCTGTGAAGTGCGGTGAAAATGAGTGAGGCACCATTCTTTTTGCACTGTAAAAATGCCTGGTTTAGACTAAAGGGATGAACAGTAAGTTTCAATGAAATGAAACAATTTCTTTCCCCCTCTGGCTACTTGTGCCATACAGCATGATGACAGAGGAAACAACGAGTGAGTCACTAAAACAACATTATTGGAATTGACAGAGATCATATTTGACTCTAAAAGATGCAGTGTAGGTGTATCTGACTGGGCTAGAGTTGACAAATTTAGGATACCTGCAGGCTCACATCTGTTCACATTTTAATCTAAATTCCAATGACATTATTGATTCTGTTTGTGTAAGAACTCAGGTGAAATTGGGTGGTCTTTACAAAGTAAATTGTTACCTGAACCATGCTATAAATGACTGCTTATCCCACAAATAATTTTGTATGCAGTAGCTTATAGAATATGGCTATGCTTATTGCTGGCTCTCTGGAGATTAAATGTTCTACAGTACTAATTCCAGAGAATTATAACTCATGGCAATTTTATGGCCAGTCTTAAATAGTTACACTCTGTAAAAGAAGCAGCCTGTACTTAGAACGGTGGGAGTGGCATGAGCTTCTTTGTAGAGATTTAACAGAGCACGTGTCTCAGTGCTTAGCACTAGGTATCATCTGTCAATTCACTCTGAGACAAATCTCAGGATCCCCGGGGATGGGGAGGTGGTGGTGGGGGGAATTAGCAAATGACAGCCTTTCAATAACATGTACAAAGAAGCGTCTTTTCCCACTGTATAAGAGCAGATCAAAAGTGCAGTGCCAAACAGCACGAAAAGTCATCTTATTAAAAGTCATCTTGCATGCTTGTCTGCAATTTATTTTTTCGTTATGACTGAAAGTCCTGCTAAAAATGAAATGAGAGTAAGCTACTAACAAACAATACTTTCAACAGGTAAAAGTCATTGAGAGAGTGTAAGAACTGTGTAGAGTTGCAGTTCTTCCCTCAAACACTGCTTATTTTAATGCTTGCTGTTGAATGCATTTTTGCCATGGTATAATGCTGATGGGAGCCTATGCATATTCAGCTTTCTTGGGGAGACTATTATGGCAGAAAGCTCTATAATGAGGAGCGGAAGGAAGAACATATCTATTTGCATTCTCCCATTTTTGAGCAGAGAAATTTTGCGTCTATGCAATTTATTTACATTTCAGAAGGTCATTCTCCCAGGTATTGATATTTGTATTAGCACTTTCTCAGCACATATAGAAACCCAGGGATCATATAATAAAACAAAGGGGCAGACGACAGCATCTGAAGAAAGGTGACCACGAGGAACTAGATTCTGCAGTGTTTTTTTTCTATTTGACCACAAACAGCACCGAAAATTGAGATGAAAAACAAGGCCAGCAGGCAGAGGTTGGAGAGGTTAGGTAAAAGCAATAAAATTTTTAAGCTCAATGAATATACTGGAATTTACAGAAGATCCATTTCAGACTTAATAGTAAAAACTTCATAGAAATAAGTTGGCAGGTTCTATGTACAAACACATTATCAAGAAAACAGCTTTATTAAGTGGCTCCTTCAAACACCTTTGGAAGTCTACTTTAAAGTGCAACCTGGCATGATGCATATTGTCAGCCAGGCATATCTGCAACCATTCACATCCAGGTGCAGGGATCCTAGATAAAACCTGTAACCCTTAAGCAAGTCTGGAATTAAAATCTAGGTAAAAGAAAGCAGAAAGATGACAGCAGACAAACTCAGTAGCAGAGAGCAGGTTTGCAGGTGTTCCTACGGCTTCGTTTCCCTATGGATGTTGACTATTTACCGAGCACAAAGGTTATAATGAAGCAAAGCAATTGCAGTGAATTACTGTGAAGAAAACCAATTACATATTAACTGGAGAGAAGACTTGGCATCAAGCTTGTATCTAGCTGAGCTGGAAAACACAGCCACAGAATGGTAATAGTAAGTTAACTTTTACTTTGCCTTCTCTGAGTAGAAGTGCCACAATGTGTTACTATCCATTGATTTTAATGAGTTTAGGATATTAGAAAACTGTATACTGTGCATGACCAACATACCTTTAACCTGGAATGCACAATGCTTAGGGTACCACTGTAAATCAGCTCTTTGATGAAAGATTTGGTGACATATGTGAAGACGAGGGATTTAGAGAAGCCTTTTCTTTTTAGCAACTTCTCATCAGGTAAAAACTCAGTGAGTATCTTGAAGTTTTTATTACACTCTTTATGGACTTGTTAGGATGCATACAGGGTATCCCGAGGGCAAGACTGCTGACATTTCTTCCATCTCTACAGATGGTATCAGCTGTCTCTAGGAACAAACAGCAGAAATTAAAATCAAAGTTAGTAAATCAGGCCAATAAAATATACTGGTGCACAGATTACTTGATATTACATATGTTTTGCTCTTGATCACTTGAACTACCAAGCCTCTTAAAAAAGCCAGTGAACCAAGCTACAAGTGTCAGATCAGGCATGGCAACTTCTGTGCGGTTCAGCTATTTCCCACAGGCAATGTCCTTCTAGCAACACAGCACTTTTACTGAAATATTGTGACATGCCACAGGAAGCATGCAGGTTTCTCAAAACTAGCAGGTCAATAAAGAAGTTGTCTTTAACTTAATGAGTTAAATTACATGGAGTTTTATGCACAACTTAAGCTTTACTGAGTCTTTACTGGACTCTAGAGCCAATACAACTGGGCATGTCTCCCCTCCACAGAAAAAATTCTGACATAACCCACATCCTCCTTAGCGATCTAATGACAGACAAAATCAGGCATGTAGAAGCACTGAGTACAGCCAGTCCTGCAGTGGTCAACAGAAAATTAGAGTACATTAGCTGCTGGAGCATTATTGTTTGCATGGCTGAGAAGCGGCATCATATTTTGAAAGAGCTTTCTTTCAGTTGTCAGGTCAACTGTGACAGATTTAGAAAGGATCACTTAGAAATACATGTATCTCCAAATCAAATAATTTGTAATTGTACTCAGAACTTAAAAAAAAAAAAGAAAAAGGAAAATTTTCCATTCAACTTTCCAGAATTCTTCAGAACTCCTCCTTGAAAATTAAGGACTGTGTGGATCCCAAGTACAGATACCTTTGAAAGCCTTTCTTTGATGTCCCTTTTCTTTTCAGAAAGCTTTCCTAGGGGCTTTCCAAGCACCCTCTAAAGGTAAATCAATTTCATAATGCAAGACAATTGAGTTATTTTTGTTAATACACAACCAGATTGGCACATGCCCTTATGCTCACAGTGCGCACAGGTGATCACACAGGTGCAAAATTCTCACCTCCCATGTAGGAAGGCTGTACTGACTGTCCCTAGGGTTTGGCAGGTGGCATGGAGGCAGCCCTGTCAAAGCTGTCGTACTCAGAAACATGGAAGCAGGCACACACACCTGGGGAATGACCAGAGATATGGTTTCATTCATGACTGCATAGGAACTAATGAAAACAAATTCACACCTGCTTTTTGAGCAGCCCAGTCACAGATGCCTCCTTACTTGGGGGAGATTATAGTACAATTTAACCTTTGTTCCAGGGAGTACCTTAGGAGCGTATTTTTGCTGGTCGACAACTGCAGGAAACAGAAAATCAGCAAATTGCATGCCATGCAAAAATCTTAGTTGCTCAAGGCAAATTCCACAGAGGTTTGAAGTCAACGTACACAATTAAAAATTAACCATCAGTGAATTAAGGCCACCATATTTCTTGGATGACAATGATGCTTTAGGGTTTAATAGGCATTTGTTTCTGATTTCTAAATCAACTTTCCTGTGGTTTCATGAAGAAAAACCATAACGAAACTTGCAAACAAGCAGCTTGTTTTTCTATATGTATATTAAAAAAACACAATAGATGGATAGTTACTAGCCTTATAGCATTCACCAAAATTATACAGATGTAGGAATGCACAGCAAACAGTAGTTCAGAGCACCATGGAAGATCTTAACCAAAACAAACCGAGGACAAACTTTTTAGGCTCTTCCCAATTTGCTCAGTCAGCAAAGAAAATCAGCAACTGCAAGTGACAGGGCAGGTGAAAAATTTGGAGAGCTCCTCCAAATGGCCTGTTATCACCTCAGCAAACCTCAAGCACACATATTTGATAGGCAAAAGGGAAAAAGCAGCTATTGATGCCCACGGCAAAAACATTTTTTGAGAAAAAGTTAAACAAGTTGTGGCATATAAAATCTGCTGGCACTTTGACTGTACTGATTAGGGTAGGAAAATAAAATGTGACAGAAAAACAATCTACAACATCATCTTAAGGAAAAAAAAAGACCTCCTTGGTCTTTAACGAGGGTCCTGTAAAACAGGTGGCTCAAGGTGTTCCCTCAAGGTGATGCAGAGACACTTTCAGATGACACCTTTGTGAAAGTAAGAAAACAACACTGCAGCTGTTTGGTGCAGCCCCTGCTCTGGGCAGGCTGAGAGAAAGTTTTCTGCAGAGTGAGAATGCAAATATATTTTAGCAGTAGAGGTGATGCCTGAGGACTTGACAGGAACTGCCCATGAGCTATCAAGTCCCCAGTGACAAAGTGTCAATTTTCTGCTCTTCTAAGCAGCAGTGGGCTTCCTCCATGAGCACTTTGGAAACTCTTCTTTCCAGAAAGCAGCACAAACAGTAACAAGTGGTTCAGTTATGAGATGTTCCATGAAGAATTACAATGCAATGGGTTACTTTTTAAATTCACCTCTCCTAGCTACTGTAGCTGAAATAACCATTGCATTGCATATGGACTGAGAAGTACATCATAGGATGCAGAGATACCTGACCCACTGTTAAATGAACTAGCTTCAGAACCAGAAGTGGTTTACCCTCAGCAGCTTGCTAACTTATCCTGTTGATGCACCTAATGATGTAATGAGATCGGCAAAATTCAGTCCTTTTAATCTGCAACAGAATCAAAATGGCCGAAATAGCCAGCTCAAAAAAAAACCAAAAAAACCCAAACACACACACCAAACCCACCATACTACCTAAAATTTGAATTTATCTAATCACCTCAGCTGTCTTTGGAAGGAGGTGACACATCTTTGGCCCAGGCAGCAAAAGAAAGAGCAATGACTAATAATCAATAGATGGGTTGGATTAAGTATCTATAGTCTAAGTCTTTTCCTCCTGAAAACCTAGGTTAACTTCCTTGAACAGAGATGACCAAATAGGACATATATCCAATTCATGCCCTGCTNGACTAATAATCAATAGATGGGTTGGATTAAGTATCTATAGTCTAAGTCTTTTCCTCCTGAAAACCTAGGTTAACTTCCTTGAACAGAGATGACCAAATAGGACATATATTCAATTCATGCCCTGCTGAAATTTTCAGCCTCTTGAATTAATATGAACCATCATCAGCCACAACCTGTGCTAATGTGCTGAGTTGAAAAGGAGAGTGGCACGTGAGCTAATACACCCACTCTTCAACCTTTCCTGCTCCTGGTAGCTTCCTGAAGATGTAGTGTAGGCAGCTGTTGACAGTAATCACAGTGTGAGTTATGGTTAAATCTACCACCAAATATGAACCAGGACTCTAATTTGGGTGATCAAATTAAGCACAATTATATGAATCTTGAAACTGCTTAGTTCCAAGCAGTGAGATAGGGAATAGATCTTCCCGGGAAGATGGGGTATCTCCCAGGGAGATAGGATGTTATTCTTCAGCTATTCAATTTATTTTTGCACAGTGCAATCCAAAAAAGGCATACTGCTTCATGGGTTCAGCTAGCTGACTGACAGGTTTTTAGAGGATGCTCCGTTGTGCAAGGCAGACATGCTCATAATCATAATAGAGACAATAAGTAAGGAAGAATACCTGGTTACGCTTGACAGCCTCACAGCATTTTGGATTTTTTTTACTAGATTTGAGAAAAAGAAAAAAGCCAGAATCCCTGGAAAGTAAATTTGCATACAAAGTATACATAGAACATGCAAGCAAATAAACAAACAAACAAAATCCAGTTATTAAAAAGACATTGGGCTAAGATGTTTGATTCAATACTGCAGGCGATCAAAACCCGGAGGACCAAAGTACCCAAGCACTTTCCTGTATTGCCCCTTCGTTTTCATCTAGGGTCAGAATATTTCATTTTCAACCCCAGGCTATGTACGCTTAAACTACCTCTGTGGAATAATATATGTACTCTACTTCGTATGCTTATACTGTTTTCCCGACTGGATTGCATTTCCCACGAGGTGCTGGCTATGGGGCTCCCGTGATGTATTTCAGCGGAAGGAGGTTCAGAAATGATGCAGTCTGGTTGAATGAGGAAAAAAGAACAGAAAAGAGTATGTCATGATAACTGAGCTGCCAAGATCTCTGTTAAGCACCTTAACAAGAAGATGATAATCACTTGCAGTCCCCTCTGACTTCAAAGGATTGGATAATGAGTACCCCTGAAGAAAAATTAACCTGCTATTGTAGGTGCTTTACACGTACCAGCAAATATCACCAGATACTATGAAATAGGCAGACAATTAATCAGGTCAAAGCCAAAATGTCCCAAAAAAGGAAAACCTGAGTAGGGCAGACTAACCTCCCGCAAGTAGAGTGAAGCCCACAGAATTCAGATGGTACAGAACAGATCTGCAAATTAACAGAAATTCTCATGACTGACAGTTATTGGGAAGAAGTGGTTGATTAATTCATCAGAAAAAAATAAGTAGTTAAACAAACTAAAATACCTTATTGAATGTATTGAATGTACCTACAATATTTATTCTGCTTATTACTGCCATTTATTTAGCAACCAGTCCAAAAATATACAGTTAAGGACCAAAATCCAGCTATATCCTATTTTGCCAATGTTTTCACTCCTTGTTTAATATGCCAATATATTCTTCTAATCCATTCCTTGTTCTAAATTTCCTTACAATTTAAAAAAATCCAGTGACACCTGTCATATGGAAATCATGATGAGATGCTCTCAGGCAAAAGGGGATTAATTGTAATTGTCGACTCTTCTGAGCACACTTAAAGTAGCAGCCACATGCTGCCTTATTCCATGAACCCAGTAGATTGTTTGAGCAGGCAGTGTTATATTACTCTGGAGTGGGAATGAAATCATGTGGGAGCAGCAAGCACAGCTCGTGGAGAAAAATTACCATTTTATATTTATTACTTTGGCTGGTTTAAGTGCCACAGGAATAGACTCTCTAATGCATTTGAGTGCAATTCCCCAACAATTTGACTCTGTTGCTTTGTAAACTATTTTTAGGGAAAGTCTCAGAAGGCTGTTAAAGGCACAAGTCATCTGACTTCCAAAGGTTATTTTGGTGGTTTATCAAAAGGGTATAAATAACATGATACATGTCTCCAGATTAGATTGATACTTTGAATTCAACTAGGAGATCAGAACTTCAGGAGAAAAATGCCCATTTTAAACTTGCATTTTTTTTTTCTTCTATAAGCTTGAGTACACTTCTTCGGCAGGCTTATCGTCATTTTGGCTTTCCATTAGTAACTCTACAGTGTGGATTCTTCACGCTTTTAAAAGAAGGTATTATTCTAACAGGCTTAAACATACATAGCTGGATAATTACACAGTTCAAAAGTTAATGGCAAAAGAGCATAAAGAAGTTACATTTTAGAGGAGATGCATGTTAAGGAAAAAGTAGACAGGTATAAGTTTGTGTCTCTAAAAAGATGGTTAATCAAAGCTACATTAGTTTCATGAACGGCAAGGTAATTTCAGGTTCACTTCCCTACCTTATGCTTTCATGCAGCCATAGAACATAGCCACTTGTCAACATCCAGTTATCCTTCATCTTGCACACTGGAAATCTGGTTTTCCAGCATAAAAATTTGCATTTCAGCTGCTAGGACCATACTAGAGATTAATTTTTAGTTTGGCCTTCCAACACAGGACAACTGAGGAAGTATGTGCATTTCTCCTGAATGAATTAGATGCTAAGACTGAAAACTCAGCCTATTTAGTGATTTATGATGTTATAGCAATAGCTCAGAGGTGCTTTCTGTTTATTTTAATAGTCTTTTCTACCTTAGTTACTGAATCTTGGGCTCAATTCCAAGGCAGAGTCGGAAGATGCTCCAAATCTGAAACCTCTGAACAAAGATTCTTTTCCTAGCTGCCATTTCAGTGAATACCAGCAAGCATCTTCGAACCCACCAGCTGGCCACCAAAACAACTGCTACTATATACTTTATAAAATATTTATTGTGCTTAAGGACACAACAGGTTCTTATAACAACTCAAAATCATTTCTGTGAGGAGCTCACTTTCTCTGCACTGGAACTGTCCAGGGCATCCTTTGTCCGCCATATAATGCTGCAGGAAACTTAGGCTTGGGAGGAGCCAATGCTTTTCCATTTTTTTTGTTTTTTCCTGCCATTGCACTATTTATACCAGCACTAGGAGAGAAAGGGAGAAAAACATCAACACCTAGCTGTTGCCATCCTGGGAAATTCTAACCCACAACAGCCACTCTAGTCCAGAGTGCAACATTAGTCCACGCTAATCCCTTACAAGCCAGTGGTTTCAAGCTCCGTTTCCTCTCTGAAATCTGGATGCAATGAGCAGCCAGACCACCAGGTTCATCAGATGAGGACAGCCATGCCAAATTACAAGGTCATTGAGCCTTGCAGCATCTGATGGGAACTGCATGACCCCTGCTGGACTGCAGCTGCCTTCCCTAGAAAAAGACTTTAAGATGGCTGTTCCCTCTCCTACCTCTCAGATAAAACTGTGAATTGATAAAGGGCTTAGAAAAAGGTAAGCAATTTCTCCTCCAGTTGAACACAGCACAGTCTGTGCTTGAATAATGGTGCTGGAGCTTTGCATGGCAGGCAGTGAATCACACCAAGCAAATCAGTGTAGACCTAATGACTTTGGTGAGTTACATTGATTTAACTGTAGCTATAATACACCAGATTACACAACAAAATCAGAAAACATTATTCTAGTATTTTTGTTATTGCAGTCAAAGCTCCCTGTTTTGTGAGATCTACTAACCATTTTTTTTCCCAATTTTTTCACAGAGATACATGTAAACTAACCTATAACAAGATTAAACTATGTGTTAAGTGCTCTCCAAGGAGCACTGCACAGATCACAGGACAATCTGCCTCAGTGCTTTATAGCAGGCCAAATGCTTCTTTCAGTTTTATTCATTGTCCCGTTTTCTGTAATTGGATTACTCCTTAAGGAATGGAGAGGAGGTCTTCGCTCCAGCTCTCAAGTCTAAAAAGTACAGTGTCTTCACAATTAGCATCTTCAAAGCTGCACGGATTTAGCAAGAGTAGGAAAGAAAAGGATCTTCCAGATTTGTTCTTTATTCCAGTGAGATCTAGCATTATACGGCAACAATTCCAACACTTGCAACATCACTGACTTTTGGTTAAGTCATATGATATATAGTTGACCGTAAGAGAGACACATAGTAAATAACTGAAAATAAATTCAAGAACGTAGAACTGTTTCTTATAGACAAAAATGTCAAAGCAGTAATGTCAACGGCCACCCCCAGCTCCATAGAGCTGTTAAAAATAGAAGCCAGAAATATCTCCAATGAGTCAGAAAAGTATTTTCTTTCTTACTTTCTTCCTCCCCCAGCCCCAGCCATATGCAGGCAAAAATGAAGAGGCGTCATGAAAACAACTTGCAAATGACAAAAACAAAGGATAATGCAGAAATCAATGCAAAGATCAACAGGTGACCTAGCTTCTAGAAAAATTCTCTACTTACAAACTCCAGAAACTGCATGCAATGAACTACAGCCATTTGCCACTTAGGGATGAAAAAATAAGTCAAAAGTACACTAAAGTTAAATAATGAGTCCCGCCACAGCACTGCCTGAGCTAGGAAGAGGGGAAGGACACACACATCAGATATCTACACTACATTGGAAAAAGACGCTTTCAACACATTTCTATGCTGTCTTCTCATCGTTTCTCACTTAATATCTGTAAACGTGGGAACACAGACAAAAACCCAAATACTTAGAGAGGTAAGGATTGAGAAGCATGACATCAATAGTTTCTAAGACACAAAAGAAAGGACAGGTGAGAAAGATCAAATCTAAACAAGAAGGAAATCACACATAGCAGCTCAGTAATGGTCAAAGGTACATCTCTGGTACAGTGTTTAACCCATGAAACAGGGAGTTCTAGGTTTAAAATAAGGTAGAAACATTGTCACATGTGCTTCATCTGCAAATAATAGTGAAGAATTAATTTTAAATATACAGCCCATAGACTTTTTCCCTAGCCACAGAAATGCACAATCTCCATTCAGTGACACTGGCTTTTATCTCCCATTTTCCTCTTCTTACTTCCTTAAGCGCTGAC
Organism: Steatornis caripensis; assembly: GCA_013398225.1. Lineage (NCBI taxonomy): Eukaryota > Metazoa > Chordata > Aves > Caprimulgiformes > Steatornithidae > Steatornis > Steatornis caripensis. The sequence goes on along the minus strand of VZSC01008095.1, from coordinate 88,004 downwards.
ACTTCTTGCATCCACTGTGTTCTGTAGCAGAGTATTATGTTTGTCAGACTTGCAAGAGATCCTTGAAAGTATTAACTTTGCTATTTGGCAGGATTTGTTTCTAAACTTTTCTTCAGGCAGAATGAAAGAATACAAGACAGATAAACTCAACAATTCAGAACCCCTTTATAAACTGATTCAGAGAAAATGGTTTTGGTATCAGATAATATAGCAAAAGGCTGAGACACCAAATCATAATTTATATATTTAACTTCATTTAGGAAATACTTTTTGCTGCTTGATATTATGTGAGCAGATTTCAAGAGCTGAGGTTTTTCCCCAACTTCAAGGAAAGAGGAAAATAGAAGAATGAATTTCTTTTTTGCTCTGAATCCACACCTACTTNAATTCAGAACCCCTTTATAAACTCATTCAGAGAAAATGGTTTTGGTATCAGATAATATAGCAAAAGGCTGAGACACCAAATCATAATTTATATATTTAACTTCATTTAAGAAATACTTTTTGCTGCTTGATATTATGTGAGCAGATTTCAAGAGCTGAGGTTTTTCCCCAACTTCAAGGAAAGAGGAAAATAGAAGAATGAATTTCTTTTTTGCTCTGAATCCACACCTACTTCAAGCACAGCTTTCTGTGAGAAAGGCTGAACTCATTTTTAGATTATAAAATTAAGCACTTAATACTTCCTCCCCCAAACAATATCTAATTCTGAACACTTTTCTTTGGTGAAGCACATACATTTTCTAAAAATTAAGAGACTTCTGCGAGTTTAAACAGAGAGACTGAGAAACTTCAAGCTTGAAAGAATGTTTCCTGAGAAAGTGGAAAGAAAGCTGGAAAAAAAGCTCAACTTCATCTTTCAGCTTTAAATTATAGCGGTCTTCTGTGACTCTCAAGGAAGTCAGTAGTCCGATGGGTATCATGCTTAACTAGGGATGAGGCGATTGCAGGGTTGATTATCCCTGTCTTGTGAGCATTTGTAGCTTCTCTTTGGAGTTTATTTATACAGATCAAAGCTTTTGAAGCAAAATCATAAGAACGGGGTCTATATTGCCACAAGGTGGTTATGCATTTAGCATATCTGGCTATAATTTGTCACTGTTTTTATGTACACCTCCAACAACCTATGACTCTCTTCTGAATCCAAACCAGGATGTTACAGAAAAACAGAGTAGAAACTCTTTCCTTTGAGTAATTAGAATAAAATAAAATCACATCAGTTCTCTAAATATTTGATTGTGCATTTCAACTCATTACAGGTCTCCATTCTGGTCTCAAGTTACTAAACGGTTTGGCTTGTCTGTCTGAGACATAAAATTAGACCTGTAGTGAAAGTGTTAACCAAATGGGTAACAGCAGCATCGAGAGGATGCCAGGTCTGTTCTCATAGGCTACAATACTACATGGCCAGCAACCATTTTTATTCCTGCAACAGTAAGCAGTTCCAAAGCTCTGCTTGACTGCTTTATTTTTGGTCTAGTCCACTCTGAAATGAAGATCTTCTCGGTGTATGTATCTTTGAGCACTTGTTTGCCGATTGCACACGCTAACACAGCCATCTTTTTGATAAGTGAGATTTCAAGCTTCAAGGGTTAAATAAAGAATTCAATAAGGCAATTTGTGTCCCCTCACCCATCCCGCTTCTGATATGCAGCTTACCTGAGGAATTAAAAGGCAGCCTTTATCCACAGAGCAAAAGGATGGCCAGTAGCCTCTGTTGTGTCTGATTCATGACCCACTTAACTAGTGCTCTGGTGAAACTTCAATCATTTCATTAGGCCTATTTCTTATTTTCTTACAGCACAAGGTGTTTTACGGCTCAGCCAGCACCATGAGGAAAAACTGGCAGTCCCACCTCCCAGCCCATGCAACGGGATGTGGGTATGAGGAGGAAGAGATATGCCATAGACACCATCAGTCAGGCCAAGGAACATATGAAACATCCCATTGCTCAGACACAGGCACCAGAAACATCCTGTAATCTCACATGATGGTTCAGACTCATCAGGTGCTTGCAGTTAGACAGCAGCTTGGGAGTCCTGCTCTGTCAGTGCCAGCAAAGCAACTAGCTCAGGACAGCNCTGGCAGTCCCACCTCCCAGCCCATGCAACGGGATGTGGGTATGAGGAGGAAGAGATATGCCATAGACACCATCAGTCAGGCCAAGGAACATATGAAACATCCCATTGCTCAGACACAGGCACCAGAAACATCCTGTAATCTCACATGATGGTTCAGACTCATCAGGTGCTTGCAGTTAGACAGCAGCTTGGGAGTGCTGCTCTGTCAGTGCCAGCAAAGCAGCTAGCTCAGGACAGTGAAACTTGCTGTGTGGGGAAGGATGGAGCAGCAGTGCTACCTTTGTTAGCTACCAGTGGTCAGAGGGTGGTGGACGTGCCGTTGCCCAAGTGTCCCTGACTCGGCACTGGTGAAGAAGCACCTTCGGTGTCNGTGTTTCTCAGATCAATGAGGAGTACAACCTGCTTTACAAGTGCCACTGAACATGCTGTGGTGCTCCACACACACGCAGGCTGGCTTCTATGGGAAAATATTTTAACCGCGCAAGCAGTGAACATTTTGTAAAACTGCCGGTGGATGCAGCCAGCATCGCTAATGTGATCACACAAAACACTGATGGCAAGAATTTTATTTTTAAAATTGTAGTCCAAATCAATTGGAAAGTTAAAAGTGTATATCCCAGAATTCCAAAGGGATGCCCAAATTCTATATACAAAAAGTACCCACATAGCAAAAAAAAGGATGAGACTGAATTCTCAAGAGGTTCTTATAAAAACAACAAGAAATAGCTACAGTAAAGGCTGGACAATATTTGATGTTTGGAGGATTTACTTACATCCCTTTGCAGACCGATTCTGATTTTGGTTGAATTTTTCAGGTTATTAGCAGATATATTATTCTCAAGGAAGTTCTTTACTTTATTGAATGGGTCTGAAATCAAAACACAAATCCAGGGGTGTGGAGGCCCATGCGGAAGACAAACAAGCAGAATGGTAGGAAGTGTCTCTCTCCATCCCCAAGCAGCAGCTAGGGGTTACAGCCCAGCCCTTTTGGCAGAAAATGAAATCAGTGGCAGCCTGCACTCGTGTGCTGTGAACTGCAAGGATGTTTGAGCAGGGATTAGACCTTGTTCGGACATAGCTGAACTTGAGGTCTAAGTAGGGGGAAGAAGCAGAGGGTGGTGGATGGCTGGCAAGGGGCATCAGCCACATCCACCAGCCTTTATGACCTTGCTGCGTCCTGATCAGTGCCCCAGGTAAAACACCAGAAAGGGTGCAGCAACCCTGGCTCTGCATGCAGCTGCCTGGGCAGTTTGCAGTCGATGGCCACATGGGTACTGACAGCCATCTCTCTGCAAGCTGGGCTGAAGGTGAAATCCTAGAAGACCAGGACATGTGACAGCTATACTTTAAACAACTTTATACTGTACACATACATGCGTGGTTTTTTCATGGTAAACATTTTACCTATCTAATGTTTCGGATGATATCCATTACCCACACAGACAGTTTCTGATCTCCTTGGCTCAGCACCTTTTACTTTACTTGATGAACTGACCTATGCGAATGAAGAACAGCTATTGTTTAAGGAACAAAATTTTATGGATGGTATGAGTAAGGATGGAATGATATAGAGAGAAATTAACTGCTGTAAACAGTATAAATTATTTTTAACTCTTTATTGCCTAAATGAAAAGCTAAATCTTCCCTCCCCTCAGTGGGAGGGAAACAAACTGTGGCTGCAACCTCCAGGTGATGCTCTGTCTCCTGCAAGAGACCTCTCCCGATCTGCCCTCAGAAGAGCAGTTTCTACTTACTCGCCCTTTGAGATATTTGCACCACTGAGCCCTGGATTAACATAAGAGTCTGGTAATAAAGTAAATAAAATGAGCTATTTCCTACAGAGGACTGAGTCACAAAGAAAAATTAAAATAAAAAGAAAAAAATATAAAATCAGGAGGCGGGCTTTTTTAATGTTGTGTCATTTTTAAGGAGAAACTAGGAAACTAAGCAGGATAAGGGAAGCAAAGACATTTCCCATCATGAATGCTTGAATGCTGTACACATGATCTCATTGGTAATGGGTCAATGCCTCCTGCTGTGCCTTGGGCAAGATGGCTGTGATATATAAAATACTTTCAGTGGCTGTTGACATGGCAGAAAGCTTTTAGTTCTCTCTTTTTTTTTAATTGCATCTATGTCTCCATTTTAAGCTTATAAAAATCAAGAACTTCATAACAATCAGTTGGTTGACCTAGTTATTGCCTATTACACCATTTACCATACATAGACAATCAACGTTTGTCACACTGTTAATAAAAGGAGCTGAAAATTTAAGTACAAACAAGGACATTCATGACACATTGTCATCAGTAGTCCTGATGTCAGGGACTGGTTCCAGTGAATCCTCGGGGGCCTGGAGCCATCATCTCACGCCCAAACCACTTGAAACCAACATAAAGGCTCACTTCCAGACCAGGGAGAAAATAGTAAGTGGTTTAACAACTGAAAGGTTGTATTTGCTTTCATTAGTTCATTCAAACATTTGGGGAAAAAAAACCAACCAGATCTTTTCCTACCACTTTCCCTTTAGGAAAATTACTACTTCGTGTAATCAGTCTCCTCGGAGAACTACAAAACCCTGAGAAGGCTCAGTAGAGTATCCTAATGCCTCTAAAGAGAAGGTGATGGGCAGAGATTAGATAGGATTTTTTGCTCTACATAGAGAACAGAGATTAGCGTAGAAATGACATAGCGGAAGAAAGCCATAAAACTGCAAAATATAGCTTCATTATGGCAAATATATATGATCATGATTACTAATGGCAACTAGAAAGTGGATTTCCTAGAGTACTAGTGACATTTCAGCTTTCTGTATGACATTGCAACAGATACATTTCATGTATAGTAAATGGAGGGTGATTCTTCTGTTTTCTCTGCTTTTCCTAGTTAAACAGTAACCCAAATAGGAATAAACTATTAATATGAATAGCATATAGCATAAAAAAGAAGAAATAATATCTAAGTATTTTATATCCCATCCTTCTCTGGACTCACTATGGTGCCCATCAGTAAACAAGGAGAGATTAGAGGACCAAAAGCCATCATTGCTTATTTTTACTGTGTTTATTACTTGCTCTATTTACTTGCAGTTCTTAAAACTAACACAGGATGCCATTTAAAATTGCCTGGAAGATGAGTTTCACTGCACTATCCTCTCCCTTGCCCAAGAGAAAAAGATGGTTTACAATACAGTAAATTACAATACAGTTTACAATACAGTGAGGAACTTCAAAGGCTAGATATTGCCCAGGCTATCGAGCTCCCACAGAAAACCCTCAATACCAGAAATTTTAGCAAGAATGTACTGTGGAAAACACATGCAGAGCATCTAATACTAATTATTTTTCCTCATTCATAGTACATTAGTACTTTTTACTGCATGCTTTCTTCTCTGTATTTACATGCGTGTGAGTTTATTTCATGCTGTGAGAGACATCAAGGTATAATTCCCCTGTCTTGCCAAAGGGGCCGAGTAAAACTCAGCTGTTGTCAGAATATTTGCTGCAGGATACTACTTTTCATGAAAAGTACCACTACAAACAGCAACAAAGAAAGGGATTCAGCATAATCAATTTTTTTTTTACCCCCAATGTTTTTTTAGGTTTTTTTCTGATAAACATCTTCTAATCAAAAGAGGAAGATATTTTCCATACCGAAATATTACTAGCAAGAAAAGCAGAACAATCCATTATGTTTAACAGGATCCACTTATGCAGATCCAAGCTACCTGGAGAGCACTTAAGGTCTCTCCCAGGAGTACTAAGGAACAGTCCTCCGTTTCCACCAGGAGAGAGTCAAAAAAATCTGAAAGATGCGTGAGGGACAGTCTTTGTGGTCCGTAACCACCTCACTCAAGCATAAGCTGTTGGCCTCAATACAAAAGAAACTGAATGCAGTTCTTTGGTCTGTGCTTTCAAGCTTAAACTAGGTGACCTAGTGACAACTTTAAGCCTTCAAAAAAAAAGCCTCTCTATATAATTTTTTTGTGTGCTCCTTTTTAAGATGTTTCTCTCCCTCAGGCAACTTAGTGTCTGTAATTTGACAACAGGAATAACCAGAAGCTCTGCAAATGCATAGTGTAGACATATGTGTGTGTACTTACATCTCTCCCTCAACCAAGGCCAGAAACACAGATCTGCTAAGGGCATATATTAAACGTCTTGACAAAAAAAAGCATTGGATGAAACTCAGTATTTTTTGGGTATACGATGAATATGGGGATTGTAGAGTTAAAAATAGAACCTGTGCTACTACAGAAAATACAAAACTGTGTATTTTATCTTACATGGTTATCTGTTGTTTTGTCTCTTATTCCTTTCCACTCCTTCCATATGCAAGGCTGCTCATTTCAAAATGTCAGGGAGTTAAGTAAAAATCAAGACATCTAAGCCACTGAACAAAACCCCTCTCTGTACTCACTGGGTGGCATTTGCCTTCAGAGAAGTATTACTAGCACACAATTCTTAACCACTCCGCAGTAAGGTGCAACAGATGATGGCCACATCCTAATAGGTAAGCCCTGTTCGTAAGCCAAGTGAATAGATAAAGAAAGCGACTAACTGATTACAAAAATTGAAAGCTTTGGCTCATCTCTGTCCTGTACATCCCGTAAAATTGCAGCTCAAAAATAAGGAGGACACCTTGATAATTTATAACAGAAAATACCTCCCCTCAGGCAGCATGATTTTGTCTGGCTCATTCCTGAATTCTATTTTTGAAGCTCTTGACACCATGTCTTAATCACAGATAGTAACAACACAGCAACATCTGTAAGAAATGCAGCAAGATATTTCCTAGTCAAGCACAAGAAAAAATGGTGAAATAAAGGTAAAGGAGTGGCTGAAAATGCTAAACATTTAGATCCAAGATAGAAAACCAAGGCCAAGAGCCTGACATTCACACATTCTAAAATGCACAAAAACAAAAAGAGCAACTATAATATTAATAATTAAAATTGAATTAAAAGTAGTGTAAGTTAAGGCCAAGGGAGTATTTTTAGTTTATAAATTCTTTATTGTTTTTGATTTGTTAGAGCCATGGAAGGCTGTGAATACAGAAATATGCATGACAATGAAATAGTATGTACTAAGATGTCCTAACAGGACAATTTTATTTTTTATAAAATGATAAAAATTGTATAATTAATATAATAATAGATTAAAGACACGAATAAGTAATGAGAATTATGTTTAAATAACTGCTGTGTAGACAAGGATCCAAGAGGATTAAAAACACAGCCTCCAGGCCAGGTTCTCATTCTGTCATTGCCATAGCAGTCACTGCAGAGTTACACTGCTATGACTATCACAACCATGCATTCTTAGCCTAGCTCTGTGTTATTATGGCATGGTAAGTACTCTGTTTCACTTGAATTACCGTATTCTGTATTTCTGAAAGCCTTAAAGGAGACCTTTATTCCAGAAGAGTAAGGGTAAAAATTATCCTTAGATTTGGAAAATTCATTGATTACACATTGGCCTCCGAAGGTCAAGGGCAAGTCACAAGCATAGGCCTGAGCGAGAAGCATCTCAGGGCTCTATCTCATTTATCTCCCTCCTCCTGTCCATCTGGGATACTCAGGTGTTCTCCCAGCTCACGTGAGAGGGCTCATCAGAGCAAGCCTCAGGAAGGCAAAGGGAGACACAGATATGGGGGGACTCAAGAGGGGCAGTCCTGGTGCTTGAAGGGTTGACCATAAGGCCAACCATACAACTGCACCACCTGAGTCTGGGTGCTGCAAGAGCGGCTCTGTTATATCTAGTATGGGAAAGGGTGGCTTGGCTCGCCAGGAAGAAGGTCTGATGACTAAAGCAGAGGAAGATCTGCGCTCTCAGATGTTCTGTGCTGATTTGGAGGAGAGAATTTAACCACTGCGCCCACTCTCCCCCTCTGCAGCCCCGGTGTTACGTGGGCGCAGGAATCCCCGCAGGGGATCACTCCACTCCCAGGAGCTTCATCAAATGGGTGCCCCACTACCACTGCCTGGCACACTGCCTCCCTAGTCATGTCTGGTACAGACCAACCATAGCTAGCATTTAAAGAATTTGATATTTAGCCAGCTCTTTAAAGATGAAAGACAGCATCTCTTCATCGCAATGGAATTCAATGTATAGGTTGCACAATAATAGATAGTGCATGAGGGCTTTTCAAGTGTACATTACTCCTATTTGGGATATTAGGCAACCAAAGTCTTGTAAAGATGTTATTACCTCTGATACAACTGCTACCTACCACATTCCCAGTCTGACAACTTGATCTGAAAGGCCCAGGTACAGAGGATACGTCACAAATACTCTGGGCTTTCTGCAAGGAGAATAAAGAGTCTGTCTAGAGCTGCCACCACTGCAACTGCAGTGGAAAGATTGGGTCTGAGGTCTAGCTGCTAAAATACTTAAATAGTATTGTTGGCAACATTTTTATGGTAATGAGAGTTTGAAGCTCTAGAAACTAGTCAAAAATAGTTTAAGTATTCCAATGAGAAAAATATTAAGTTAACGTGATAAATCCTCCAAAAGATCCACTGGTCAGAACTGCAGCACTGTTTTAGGTCAGATTTAAGGATCACCTGGTGTGTGTAGGTGTCTGGGCATGACTGACTGCAGTCATTTTCAGCAATATATGTCAGTAGAAAACTGGGACCTCAAGGTCCATCTTAAAAATAATCACTTTCCCTCCTTACCACCACCCTGTCCACAGAGATCACTAGGATGTTACACCGGGATCTGTTCTTCCTCTTCCCATCTTCTGTCCCTGCCCCTCAACGCCTGCATTTTTTTCTCCTGCAGGAAGGTCAGAGTGTCAGCAAGACCACATGAGAAGGAACAAAGTAGCAATACGAAAAAGAATTATTCTTTTAAAATGAAGCCTGAACATGTGAAGAATAATTTCACAGACACTATAACGTATCGTGAGCTTAGCTGCTGCTGTAAGTAATTGCATCACTTATAGTCACCATGAGAAAGCTATTCCTCCTTGCTGACGAGAGCAGTGTCACTCCAGTGGGGAAACAACCCAAACTTCTTGACTGGCTGACCATACTCTTCCTGAGAAATAAAATTTCTCTCCAAGAGCTCTCTCACATACCTAAGAGGATTCTCCCTGGAAACTTCTCATTATATGGGTGAGTTTGTATTCTCTTTCAAACTAATACTCTAATTTAACATCGTTCATAAAATGAATACATACGCATCTCACTTCCAGTACGTCAAAAAAAAAAAGTCACATTCAGACATGGACTTAACTCCAACATTATTATCCTTTATGGCTACCAATAGTGTTTTTAAAGTAAAAATATTGACTGTGTGGAGGGTGATGGCTTCATCTCAAAGAGCTAAGGAGTCATGCTACGCCCATTTTTGGTTTTGTTCTCTTGTGGCACCTCAATGATAGTCATATACTGCAAATAAAGTGTTTACTGTGGGCCTCATAACTGCATGCCCTTGGTCTTGTGCTTTTGAGGAGGAGACAAGTTTCAGAGTTCAGGAGGCATATTCACATTACCTGAAAACATTTTACACGGATGATACACCTGAAATATTTTACATGTACAATCTGTCTTAAAAAACGAAAGCAGAGCAACATTAGCACTAAGATATTTTTCTTTCTGAAACAGAAGGGTTGGCACAGGGTCTTAGGGGTAACTTCAGCCTTCCAAACAAAAACAAGAGAAAGAAAAATGAAACTGCATGTGCAGATTTATTCAGAACAGTAATGGTATGGAATACAATTCTGACATGTACAAAAGCTGGGTTTATTATCCCCTGGAGAGCAGATGAGTGGAGAAGCTGACATTGGTTGCATAGTGACATTTCAGGATGGAAGTCAGGCATGTAGCCAATTAAGTTTAGCATTTGTACCCCGTAGTGTTTTTCCCCTCAAGTGCTTATCTAACACACTTTAGAATATGTTCACAGCTGCAGCTTCTATTTCTGCCATTAGTAAACTTCTCTATTCTTGCTTTAAAGGAACATGCCCTAAACTTCCTTCCTGGTTCATTCTTTCTGTTATTTGGCAGGATCTGGGACCTTAAATGAAACAAACATTTTATCCTACTTACTATTTTCAGTCCTCTTCTAATTTAAAATTTCCTCTTCTTTTTAAAACAAACTCAGTCAGACCAATTAGTGCTAATTTATTGCCCTTTGATTTTAAGCTTGCATTGACTAGCCATACTGTTTCTAGTGTTACCCTGGATGAAAATACCAAATACAATATTCGTCTCTTTCACATTACATTTGCTGCTTCTCTTACGCTGTATCTACAGTCATTTACCAGTTCCCTAGTCTCGAAAACAAAATGTTTTCACAGGACTTCATTCTTAACTGGTGGAGATATGCTTTATTCCCTTGATCACTGTACCCCCAAAGCATCCTCAACATGCCCAGCGTAGTAGCATATTGTGAGGGTACGTATTAGTGGGACTTTACAGCTTCAGAACCTGAAACAATAGAAGTTACAAACCAATACCTGATTTGCAGAGATTCACAGCCCCTACCTTACAACTTCACCTTAAACCGTATACAGCTGCTCCAGTGCTGAAGAATCATCAGTAAGGCAACTTGGCCCAAAGGACTACATTTCCTCTGCTCATCAAGGATTTTGTAGTAAGCCGGAAACTGAATGGACTCCCAGTTATTGTTCTATAAAATAAGGAGGAACTCTACTTCTCTCTCTGTAAATATGATTGTAGCTTTGGCTGGAAAACAGGAGAGGTTTTTTCCACAAAGCAGAAAAGCATTGGATATTGACTTACGCTACACCAAAATAAAACCAAAGCACTGAAAGGATTTTCAGGCCCAAAGAGGGTTTTCTAAGTTGGTGGTTTTGTTGTTCTTTTAAAAATTTGGTTCCAAAGTTTATGCTTCCATAAATCAATATCCTGCAACAAAAAGTGTTGTTCAAGCTAATGTGGCCTACTTACTAACAAGATGCACAGTAATGTAAACAATTGACCTCTTTTTAAAAAATGGTTGTCCACTCAGTGGGATATGTCAGAGGAAAAAGAGCAAGTTTCTCTCACATAACTCCATACTCATGTTATTTGACCAAAAACTGAATCGAGATTTTAACATTGTAACAAGACCAATGGAATTAGGGCCCACACGGGTCTCTTTTAAGGNTTTTTAAAAAATGGTTGTCCACTCAGTGGGATATGTCAGAGGAAAAAGAGCAAGTTTCTCTCACATAACTCCATACTCATGTTATTTGACCAAAAACTGAATCGAGATTTTAACATTGTAACAAGACCAATGGAATTAGGGCCCACACGGGTCTCTTTCAAGGACCTAGCTTTGGAAAACACGGGCTGATAATTAGGAACGTTGATGCAACACAAGGATGTTGTACATAGCTATGGATACTTTGACAACAAAGATAGGGGGGTTTTGCTGTTGTTTGGGTTTTTTAAGCCAGCTACAAGATAATGATATAAAACCCTAGGTACTTATCTGCTAACAGTTAGAGTCGTTTGTATAAGAAGATTAGAGTAGATAAATGCTTTTATAAGAGCATTGTGAAAGTGTGCAATAGACCTTACAATGTATGCGGGTATTTTAAGGTACTTTACGGAACATTTTGAGGATGTTCTTAGAAATCGCAATGGCTCTTGTACATGAAGCTGTGTCATCCACAAGAGCCTATTTCAGGAGATTATCTGCAAATTTATTCTCACTTCTCATTGATGGTAAATTGCTGCCATTAAAGAGATTCCTACATAAAAATGAGCTGGTGATTTTGTCCTGGTATAGGCTGTGATCTCTCATTTGGGAACTATACAGACAACTGTATTGGGGCTAATACAACAGAAACATATGTTTTTAGATTCTTTGGTGTAGAATACACTCTATCCAAAGCCTCAGGACACAAATACTGCTATTGATATATTTTCTAGGAAGCATCCCCTAAATTTGTTCCAGATCTAAAGCACTTGTAAGGCAAATCACAACATGCAGCGGATGAGCAGTATCCTCCCTTCTGCATGGGGCATGTTGGTTCTCTCAGGGGTCCCACTTCCCCATTGTTTCTTTCAGCAAGTGATCTAGAGCAGATCTTGCCCTTCCCAAATTTCCTGTCCCATACAAATCCTTGTCATATGGAAAAAGTTCCCAAGAGCAAAATTCCCAATAAAATCAATCAGTTTTCTACCTAACTGAAATCAAAGGTTGGAACAGAAGTGTTTCCTGAACTTTAGCAACAACTCTAAGGATACAACTGGTATCACAAAGACAAAGTCACTGTATGTTAATGACCCTTCATTGCTCATCATTGTTTGCTCCCCTGTGTCAACACCTTTCGGAATTTCAGTTCAAGTTGAAGACTAAAAATAACAGAGAATACACAATTAAATTGACAAAACAGAACACATGTTAATACTCTAAAAACATCCCAGTGGGCTCTATTTATTTCTTGTGAAGACAAGTTCATATTGGAATACAGTATTAGTGCTTGCACTAAGGACCTCCTGTCTCTCTTGCCAGAGAAGCTAAGGACAGAATTTCTTTCGCCAATATGACTGATTAGACACCCACTGGGGTAAAGAACAAGGAGGTTTATGGGACACACTTCTAGTTTGAGCCATAATTATAGGAATGTCTCATTGACTTCACCTGTACCACATTGTAGTAAAAGCACGTAAGCCTCGCTAGTGCAATTTTGGAGTTTATAACAGCTTCATGGCCATCAATCCACCCAGTAGCTCAGTTGGTTGTTCACCATTCTGATATTTCCCCTATGAAATACTTTAAAAATCCAAACATATATATATATGACCTAACAACAGTACTATTACAGTCTACCTCCATTTGTTTATTATTTCTTTCCTGAGGAGATATTTCCATTAAAGTCTATAACTCAAGAGGCCTTGTGAGCTCACTGAGTGGAGCCAGACCACGGCTTTTCAAACTCAAGCCTCTATTCTAAAGGTCAGGCACTGTTCACATTTAAGTCAACAACAAAAGTCTAGATTACTCTAAAAGGAAGGAAATGTAGCAAAATACAGGTATTTCCGTTTGCATTAAAGCAGCAAGAGTACAGAGGAACAGTTTTTGCTGAATCTGCAGAAGAATACAAAAGCTGTTGGATGTCCGTTCTTGATTGTTCCTGAGGTACAAGGATAAATGGAGAAGATGATGGAGCTGTTACATCACTGGCATGGAGATGATCTCATCTCTATTCCACTTTCCCTTAATCGCTGCTGACCAATGCTTTAGTTGCAATTTGAGGGTTCTCATAAGCAAACCACAGCACAGCAAAACCTTTATGGTGAAGTCTACAAAAAGGGGTGTGGAGAGAAAAGTGATCCACTGGCCTTGATGCTACAGCAAACTGTTCAGTTTCCTGCTTCTCTTCTTCAGCCCACATCTAGGAAATTAGAAGAGAAGAGGATTGCTGATGTGAAAAGATATGCCAGATGGCAGAGGGAAATGGGATGTCCAAAACTGGAAAAATGAATAGTGAAGGTGGGCCAAAGCAAGGAGAAAACTACCTCTTTCTAAAAAGTATATGCAAAAATACTACAATTTTTCATTTTAGTTGACATTCATCTCCTTCCTTTATGGCATTCCTCTACTACAGAATGAAAAACACTTTTCCCTTAGTCACAGAATCACAGGCTGAAGTCAGAAGAGACCTCTGGAGATCATCTAGTCCAATCCTCCTGCTCAGGCAGGGTCCCCCTAAAGCAGGTTGCCCAGGACCATGTCCAGATACTATATATGCAGGTATCTATATATACAGATGATATATAGGAAAAAAACAGGTAGTTTACAAAGGAGACAGGCAGTTTACATATAATCTCTCTATATAGATAATCTACATGAAGATTATATATAGGTAGATAACAATTATATATTAAAATACCTATACACAGTATAGACATAAATATATAATACTATTATACAGATATATTATACAGAGAGATATATAATAAAGTGCAGACAATAGCAGGACTCAAGAATCCTAGAGGGCTGCATGGACTCACCCTGTAGGCACTAAAGGAAGGGCTCTGGCCACTTTTCTAAAAGCCCTTGAATGGCACATGTGGCCCCAGTGGGGAGCCACAGGGTCTGTTTAACCCAGCCACTCTACAGCTAGATCTTATCACATACCATCTACAAATGCTAAAGACTCAGAACCTTAGTGAAGCCACTATTATTTACGTTCTCATACAACCCTTGACAAAGTCACAACAAGCTATGCATACACAGGTGATATCACAGCCCTGATATTTTTGCAAGCACAAAGATATCCCCAAAGCCAGAAGAGGTGCATCGCTCCAGCATTTTATTAACATAATATGTTATGCTTCATGGCTAAATCACTTTAATATTAATCCATAGGAAGACACTCACAATCTGTAAGAAAACGTAACACCTAATATCAAAGGTAACAATATATATATTGTTATATATATACAACTATATAACTGCTATATATTATATATATGTAACTATATACCTGCTTACACAGTTTACGTATGTGGTAATTTTTTTATTTTGACACAGGTAGTTTATTGAATATTCTTGTCTCTCAGTGATGGGTCATTTGGGGATTTGCCTCAAATCACCCTCCTCAATAGGTACTCTGTTCAGCTCAGTTCGAGACTGTTGTTCTCTGTGCCTTCCCTGCTCATCTGAAAGGAATTACTCATCCATTTCTGTCTCCCACAACATCCTCATAGGAAAGCTCCGGAAGAGTGGCTTAGATGAGCGCACAGTGAGGTGGGTCAAAAACTGGCTGAATGGCAGAGCGCAGAGGGTTGTGATCGGTGGTGCAGAGTCTGGCTGGAGGCCTGTGACCAGCGGTGTTCCCCAGGGGTCAGTGCTGGGTC
>VZSC01008095.1:27731-72219 GCA_013398225.1 Steatornis caripensis | reverse complement strand
CTATGATTCTATGATTTCTGCCCTCCTCCCTCCCATTCTGATTTTCTTGCAGTAAAACAGAGTTTCCCCACAGTGTTTGTACGAGCATTTTATTTGAAGAACAAAATTACAACAGAACTTTTCTTAAGAATAAAAGGAATAAATATGGCAGGGGGGATAGATCATAGAATGATTTGGGTTGGAAGGGACCTTAAAGATCACTTAGTTCCAACCTCCCTGCCTTGGCAGGGACACCTTTCACTACACCAGGTTGCTCAAAGCCCAATCCAACCCAGTCTTTATGTCTCCTCTTTTTATTTTTCTTTGCTTTTGGCTTTACATGTTATTAACTGTCTAGCCCTTCTGCAATGGATACCTGGCTCCCCTGTGAATCTCTGCTGCTTCAGCTATTCTCCCACACTTTACTTCAGTATATCCCCATGATCCATTCCTACATTTAACCCTACTAACCATGCAACCACCAGCACAACAGGTCCAGAACTTGGGAGAATAGAGCTTCTGTGAAGATTATAAGATGTTGTCAGGAAGCAGAGGTAAGGTGGCAGACTCAAGGAAGAAGCATCTTTTGAGCTCATTACATAGAGAAAAAAAATCTTCCTCTCTTTTGAGGACTGTCATTGGTCTCTTAAAAATACTAATGGAAAAATGAGGGAGGAGCTCTGCAGACAGATCACTGACGACTGATTTCTTACTCCAAGTCCTCAACAGGATAGGAACATATAGACCTATGGAAACCTGATCTATGACTATGTCAGTTGAAAATCAGATTTCCTTGCCCTGGGCAAACTGAGGCTACTAAAACATGGGACTTACCTGCTCTCTTCCCTAAGTATCAGCAAGGGCATTTTGACAATCAAACTAGATATGAATAACATTCTATGAGTTGATACAAATCATACTAAAAATGTAACTGGGTCTTTCACTAGTACCTAGATGTAGCAACACTAATACTGACATCAGTTATGATTTTCTTGTTGACAGTTCTTGGTATAAGGCCAATAAATATAGCCAGTTATTGTATTGCTTTTAATCTGGAGTTGCTTTGCAAATTTCAGCACAGCTCAAGCATTAAGGTGCTAAAATTAGTTTGCACGGCAGTAGTAACAAATTAAAAACGGCACACTGTTACACCAAGCACTGTACAGTTCTGCCAATTGATTTATGAGGTACGGGGTGAAAATTTGTTACCTGGTATTACCTCTGTCCGGATTTAATGCTTGCTCTGTCACAGATGCACAAAAAAATTCTAGGAGAGAAGTCTTTTCCAAAGACAAGGCTTGTTTACAAAAGGAGTGTTTCTTTCTAAAACATCTTAATAAAATAATAGCCTCAGTATCCTGAATCTCACAGCATAGTGATCTCACATCAATATGGTGGTGCCTTTTGGCTCTAGATGATTATTTTTAAATTCATTGTCAAATGGCGAGAGGACTGTCACGTCACCTCCAGCCATGAGGTAGATATTAAGCTCTAGATCATCTGATATTTTTGCTCTCCCTTTCTGTTTCCAAGTAGCACAAAATTAATGGCAAACTGAGATCCTTTGCTGAAGTTTAGAAGGACTCCATTTAGAAGGTTCACCATTAACTCAGTCTCCTTTCAAAAATAAGCACTGACAAAGGACAGAGAACTACTTTTGTTCCAGTATAAGAACTCACAGGAAGAGAGAGAAAGGGAAAATGTAGTTCTTGATTTATGGTTAAAAAAAAAGTATTGCTAAAGAAAAGTGATCTTGTTAAAAAAAGAAATCAAACTATCAACAGTACTTTAATGCAAGAACTGCTGCCAAGTTTCTCCTCAGGGGTGACTGCACTTTAGTGACAGATTAATATGCCCCTCTCTACTGTATGCTGAATACATTCAAATACTTTCTGGATTGGAAGACAGGTTGTAAACAAAAGCGTTTATTATAATGGCATTCATCTGAAGAGAAACAGGAATAAGTATGTACTCAGAGGACCTTAAGAAGTTTGTCAGCATTACCAGCTTCTACTCGTATTGTAATCTTTGATATAATAATGATTTGGGTGTGTTACACTTTGACTATCCATAAGTCACAAAAGTTTAATTCATAGTCTTACGATATATGATTCATGCCCTATTTACTGCTCAGAATCCATGAAATTCATTGCTGGAAAAATATGAGGTAATTCACATTTTAAAAGGGAGAATGAGATATTCCAGAAACTTGATTAAATGCTAGTAAAAAGGCTGAATATTATTAAATACTGGGAAAAAAACTTTCTACATCACTTCATTTATTATTATGCTAAATACAAAGGAATACAACCAAAGTTGTAAATCTAATGTCAAAAGTCAGCTTAAATTTTTAAACTCTAAGTATATCTTTAAGGCCCACTAAATTCAAAGCCTGCTTAAGATCACAAATTACTATGATCAGGCTGGGGAAACTTAAGTCTATTTCATGCATTTTGCTGAGTGGTATGCTGCTACACTTTGTAGAATACCTGAACTTTGCTATTGGCCTTTCTATTCGTAATTAAAACAGTCTTCCTCTCAACAAACTCAGACTTTGGAAAAGATCAACTTTGGCATTAAGTCATTTCTAATTACAAATCATACAGTCTTAATGGAGTACAGCCAAGTGAAGAACCCCCCAGTCGCCTGTCATTGCACAATCATTCATCCGAAATTAATAATTTGAATGCATTTTTAATTAAAAAACATTAGAAAACATTAAGGGATCTGCATATGGAGGGGTTTTTTTTTTAATTTCCTGATTTTAAGCAGCAAAGCAAATACAGGCATCACCTGAAACTGCATTTTGGAGAATCTGAAGCATAAATGATGACATGGTAAAAAAGAACAATTTGTCAGGGATTTGACCTGTGGGGGCAAAAAACCAAAACACAACAAAAACTCAAGACACATTTCAATCCACCTGCTAGGGCCTTAGCTCAAGCTTAATTTTACCACTAAATCCAAACATTCCATAATAATGTAAAGCTCTCTAATTTCTCTCAAATAGTCACTGCACTAGAAGAACATTTTACAGTTGGTATTTTGTATATAGAACTATTTTGCTCCCATATGAGCTACAAAATAGAAGCAAGTGCTTCACAGGCATTGCAGAAGTTAAGGAAAGTGAAAACCTCTGTACACGTACCCATTAGTTTCCATTTATTAGTTTTCTTTTTTCATTTCAAAAGTAGTTGTTATTCAGAAATACAGACTTTGTGTCAGATTTTGCAATCAAACCCAAGGAAGGTTTAGACGCATAGAAACCCAGTAATTTTAGGAGTTTGTCTTATGCACAGCACAGACTTTGACCTTCTTCCACATCTTACCAAACTTATTGCTTCTATTGCTGAAAAAGATTAGGTTATTATGTATGTTTCTCAATAACAGCAGCAGCCCTTTCTCTTCCAATATGCAATGAGAGAGTCAAAATATGTCTTTAGTTCTCAGAGAAAAATATAGTAAGTGCCTCATAGTACTGAAATTGCCCCTGCAGTGATCTCTCAAGTCAAAGTCAAGCAAGCTTCCTCAGTTCCTGATCCAGGACAGTTTATTGGGTCACATCCAACATCTGCAGTCTCACCATTTTCAGCTGGGTTGCTCATCCTTGTACACAGCCTTGCATTAAAAAATCCACTTTCAAAAGCTCTGCACAGCTGGAGCCTTTACACATGAGCTGTTAAACTACATGCAGCAACATGGTGTAATACAGAGCCTGGGAAAACACTCCAACCTTTAGCACATCTAGATCAATTTCAAAGGGTTGAGTACTGGACAAAATGGCTGTGCTTAATCACAGGTTTGTACAGGAAGCAGGGCTGCAAGTTTGGGTGACTGAACCAGAACACTCTCATCATCACTTCTTTTTCCCAAGCACACATTCACCTTCCTACTTGTAACTAGCTTTTCCACTGGGTGAATAGGATGAGGATGTACTCTGTGGCTGTCTGTACTGACTTGTTCAGCCCAAAGATCCTGTCCTGAGAGAGACCGAAATCATCTAACTTGAAATTGCCTGCAACACTGGGCTTTGGGGGCTTCCTATTGCAAGTGACATAAAATATCAAGAACCGCATTTCTTGTAGCACCGGAAGAGTCCCGGTACATTTCACACATCTAAGCTTTTGGCTTTACATCCATAACTGAGATGAAGCAACACTCCACAAGCTCCTGCTGAAATATTCGTTGAATACCTACATGAAAGTAGGTATAATGGCCAGCTAATAAATGAATCACTGAGTAGTGCTGGAATAAACGTAGGCTGTTTGTATACAAACACAAGTGGGTAGGTATATTAATGGTTGTCCATGCATCTCTCAGACACATGTACACATGTAAGTAATTGAGACGCCGTTGCTACGTACACAAGAGGCATGAGTAAACTGAACTACCACACATCTTCTGACATAGAAAGTCAGTATTTTATAGTAATCAGTGGCTAATTTGTACCAACACGGGTGCGCTTGGAAAGTTGCAGTGGTTCCCTGATGTGCTCTCATTCAGTTTCAGTAAGGGTAAGGGCTACCAAGCCTATGCTATTGCTTATTTCTGTAAGAAGAAAGGTTTCAAAGAGCAAGTTAATCTCCAAGCCTAGTCTTTCATCTCACTAGCAAACATTTTGTCTGGCCTTTTTTATTTTGTATCCCACATCTTTTGTTATTTCTAGGCTTCTCTAAGAAGCCCCAGCAAGAGAAGAGGTCACAATGCCATAAAAATACTACTGCTTTTGAACAATTTATTTCTAATGTCTGCGTTTTAGAACATCTGTGCTGTGGATCCCACTTTCCCCTCCCCCATTCACAAATGGTATTTTATTTCTTCATTTTAGTCTAAGAAAACATCTTTCAGTAGCCAGATTCCGACAATGTTAAAGCCCCAGTCGAATGCACAACTCTACAACAGGGCAACCACTTGAATCTTGGAGAGGAAAGGGAGGGGGGACAACGCTGCTAGATAGAGATTAACCAAACAAAAACATAGACAGAATAAAAGCCAAATATCTGAGGAAGCTGCCAGGGCATTCAAATCTTTGTTCTATTTGAGTCACTCATTCATTTCTAGCCCCCAATGCTCACAGCTTAAAAGTGCTGCCATTAACATCTTGATGATCAAACAAGGAGATGATTTCAGGCAACTTCTTAAACTGGACATTGTTCTGGAGTCTCTTTGCCCAGGAGCAACTGAAAACTGAGCTTCCCTCTTCCACTATTAGAAGTGTTTCTTCAGATAAAATGTGAGGTTACACAGGTGGTGATCGGCTCTGACACTTCCTGAGCTACTTATATTTCATACCTAAACAAGGAAATTCTTGCTGCTGCTCTGTCACTTTTTCCAAAGTAATTTTGGATCTCATCAAAATGTGAAAGCTTTTAGCGGGTGTAAGACATGTGGAATTGTAGCCAAGGGCTGGTGTTAAAATGCAGTAGCCGTTCTTATGTCTCAGTTTGCAAAGGCAGGCACACATTGTGAATAACCTTTCTAAAGACAGTGGAGAAATAGCACCAAATAATTTTGTGGTAGGGCAGAGAAGAAAGTCAGTAATAAATGCCCTTGTCTTTAATCCTCTTGCACTCACATCTGAAACATTTGTTATTCTCCAAGACCTTACCACCCAGGGAGCATCTGCAAAAAGAAACATCACAAAACGTAAGGTAACCAAAAGCCATATCAGAAAGATATAAGGAAAGAAAAAGTCAAAATTGCATTGCAGTGGAAAAATAGGTGTGATAGATTTGAAAGGACAATGTACCTGAGACAATAAAAGTTACTTTTTAAATCCTTGCTTATATGTTTTGAGAAAGAAATGTAAGTTATTAATACCTGTGTTACTGTATCAGGTGTTTTCAGGAAATGCTCAAGTGATATTTTATTACTTGCATTTACTGTATGCGTATATATATATAACATATATAATTTTCGAATGTACTGTAGCATTTAGGCTCAGGGCCAGAGAGTGACTATAGCAGGAGCCCCTGAGAACTCCACTGAGCCCCATGGAGACAGTTACAGTTCTTACACATCTATCTATAAAGTCTGCCTTTTAGTTGTTTCTCAAATCCGTTCAGCTATAGGCTGACCAGAGACATGTAACATGACTGTTCTATGGCATTGTAGTAGGATGCCTGAGCATTACTGAAGCTTTCTTCTGTTGCCAAGTGTTTCCTTCCATGCATTTTATCAACCAACAATATCATTCCTTATTCAGCGTAGCACAAGTAGTAAAATGAACCATGTCTTTCAGGGCTGAAGCTTAAGTGCTATCGCTAATTAGCTCACAAAGCTTCCCACCCTAAGGGATGTGGGAGGTAGACTTGGGAGTTAGCGGCTTGGAGATTAAACTTTTATTAAGCACATGGATGTAATTTATTTAATATATATTTCTCAATACATTCACAGGGAAGTTCCAAAGAGATTCACACCACTACTAATGACTGCCTTATCTGGACTAAGGCACCAAAAGGAACAAAAGGACTATTTTAAATAGGAATACCCCTCCTAGAAAATTAGATAACCAACAACAGAGAGCAGCTCAAATGTTCAGCGTGCCTCTAAGTTCAGCAAAGCAGCTCTTTGCTGATGATAGACAGAGGGGAAGCGGGAAGAAGGTGAAAAGATCAAAACCCAAAATGGTATGGATCAAAGCAGCAGCACTAAGCATGTGTCATGAGAAAGAAATCCTCAGAAGGGTTAGCGGTAGGTTTCATTACTAAGGAAGAGAAGCCACTAAACAACAGAGTAGATATCAAGCCCTTATTTTTGGTACCTAATTCCAACACAATAGATTCCAAAAGTTGGGATATTCCTAAACACTGACATTCTTTCCCCTTTCGTCACTTGGCACTTCCACCCTCACCCAGTGAGATCACTGACTAAAATCTCACCGTTAGATCTATCCTTCATCATTCCCACCATGCGCATACACGCCACTTATACCCCACATGAAAGGTTTTGTATATATTTCCACAGGTGTCTTTATTTGATATTATTTGACAGCCATCATTTTTAGATTGCTTTGCTCCTGATGCCAAAAACAGCTCAGGGAAATTCTCTGCTGTAACTCCCTTGGTACAGCAGTATCTGTTCCAAGATACCAAAGATCTTATTCCTCCTGCTTCTGCCTGTCCTACTGGTAACAGCAGAATCAGAGATCCTTGTTACAGGCAGGCATTACACTTGATCAGGATAAACTGTCATTTCTCAACGCTTCCCTTCTTCCAATGCCAATTAATAGAAATTTATACCATCTGAGAAACACAATTCTGACTCAATGTTTTGTCTAATTGCCAACCTCCCAAAAGCCCAGAACAGTTAAAAAGCATCATTTGCTACAGAAATGCACTACTCATCTTTTTGTTGTTGTTGTTCTTCTAAGTAACGCTCAAGGTTAACAAATCATGGGGTATAAATAATGGGAAGAACTGGCAAGCATTCTGGCCTTTTATCAGGATAGAGCCATCCTATCATAGCTCTGTTGACCTAAACCAGGAATACCTTACAGACCCTAAGGATGCTGACCAGACTCAGTAGCACCACTCGCAGAGTAAAAGGCTGCTCTGTAAGGGTAGGATGCTACAGGCTGAGCATAGCTGAAATATTCCATAGTGTTTAATTAGCCTGGGTTGGTGGGTACTCCTGCTGCTAAGCTGTCACATTTGGAAGATTCTAGAGCAGAGTGAACAGGTATGGAAGAAACTGCACTGAATAGGAAATGAATTCCAATTGTTTCTGGCTGAAAAGTGCCTGTTTTAAATGTCTCACCATGAAAGAGAACTAATGAAGTCTTGAATGCTCCTGACTGGTGGATAATGTTAACTTTGCTCAGGGATATGCAAAGCCATGAAGAAAAGTAGTTGTGTGAACTGGTCACATGAGATCTTAAACTCTGNGCAGCCCCTACCATTCTGTGATATGCAGCTGCAAAAGTTCTTTTTGCTGATCACGTAACTTGAGTGGTGGTGTTTTGGTTATGCAGGTGAGGAAAAAAAGTAGAAATACAGTCTTATGTTTCCATCCATTCTTCACAATAAGCCTGCAAAACCTCTGTGAATACTAAAATTCCATGAAAAGCTTTTACAGCATTAGTTGAAATAGCACAGGGGCATGTCATCAATAATTCCTCCGGAGCACCCAGGACCAGGCTCTGCTAATTCGTGTTTCATTTTTCTAATTCTTTCACTGCATCAAATAGGTCTAGAAATGGAGGTCTAGAAATGGAAACCTTCAAGTCATTCTGGCCTCAGTTACAGCTTACAAGAAGTCTGGGGAAGCCAGGTCTCTAGACAATGCAGCATGGCTTCCTTCATCATCTGTAAAAAATTATAAGGACAAGGGTTGCAAGGAAAGCCATCAGAATATTATGAAAGACCATTATGTGGCAAAAATGTAGTTATATGTAACTTCAGCTTCCTGTTGCTTAACATTTCTGCTACAGTTCTCAATGACAGTGGCCTTTAATATTTCTGTACGATCCACATTTTGGTCAATGTAGAGACTGGCTGAGCGGTCGTTCATTACTGTGGTGTATCTTCACAGTATGTGGTCTGTGACTTACAACTCAAACTCTCTTCCTAAAACAGAATTATTAATTTTCCCTTGGGTTCTTCTATGACATTCCTCATGACACTGCCTGAAGAAGAGCCAACACTCACAGCTTGCAAGTGAGGCAGAAGCATTCCCTCCATTCTACAGATAGGCAACAAGGGCAAAAAGACATTAAGATCAAAAGTTCTCTGACTTTAGGCTTCACAATCAGGTACTGGCTTTTTCTCCTGGTGTACGCAGTACTGCACACCATCACTTATATTCATAGCACAGCTCCAAGAAATTCAGTTACAGCTGAAAGGACTCCAATCTTAGACACCATAAGTAGCATGCAGGAAACAATGGAGGGAAAATTCCTTGCCAGCTGTGATGAGAATCATTTTAAATCCCTCACCTAACATCATATGGGATTTCTATTGGAAGAACAGGGAGAAAATCCATCTCTACAGGCCAATATTCAAGTATCTGATCTAAGAAGCTATGATTTCTCTCTTTGCAACTGCCTGATTCACTATGCACATTTAAAAGAATACAGACATCAAGGCAAGGCACTTACAGAGAATAATCTCCTTTGTTACACTTTCCTCACTTCTTTTAGATAGGCCCATCCCACATACAAGCCAGAAATCCTGAGGAAAGTATAGTATCTGACGACATAAGCAGGGTGTAATATTAAGCATGTGTGTAGTGGAGTACACCAAAGGTGTACTAACAAACTAATTCTGACACTTCCTAGTTTTGCATATTTGGGGATTATTTTTTGCAACTTCGCTATCTTTTCACATGGGTATATTTGCTTGTTTGCTTGGTGATATGTGTGTGTGGTTCCCATGGTCTTTAAGAGGGCAAACTAAGAGAGAGAACATTTATCCCAAAGCATCAGACTGGTCATCAGTAGGGTTATAACCTTCACATCAGCCACACAAACCCCTGCTGTTTCAGACGAAAGGCTGAGCCTTTCAGGAGTAGCTTGTCATTGTCAACACAGATCAGGTTTAGAGATCAACAAGATTAGCGCTATTTTTCTGACTGCTCTGAACAGTGTGGAAGACAGTCTACATAATTAATGGAAAACAGTCTCAACGAACATGTTTTTCCCCAACTCTAGGTAAGGTTTGTTTGGAGCAATTTCATACTTGAGTTCTGTAAACATTCTCTTGTTGAAAGGTACCTTCAGCTGATCTTAAAGAACTGTGGCCCTTCCCACAATGGCACATGGACTTGCCTGCATAACCCCTTTGTTTTCCCACACAGATAGGTGTGCTACTTAGCCCACCCTGTGTCCCCTTCATGTCTGTCTCCTCCTGTCATAGAAGAAAGATGGAGATAGATAGAAGAGACACCTTGGTATTCCAACAAGACCTACAGGGAGGTCGGTTACTGTTGGATAAGAGGGACCAAGGGGCCTTTTTGCAAGAAAATATTCCAGATTGTACTAGTTTGCAGACACTGATTTTCTTCATACAGGATATGGTTTTTATTAAATGGGCTTTTTAGTAGGATTTGCTGCAATAAAACCCAAGCAAGACTAGCCTTTTCCACAGGAGAGCAAGAAAAAGTATGTTTGGGCAAGGTAGAAGTGAGGGACTGAAATTCAGCCAATACTAACTAGCCCACATTGTTTGTTGAACCGGAAAGGTTTGCTCATTCCTGGGTTCAGGCCCTCTTTTCTGGAGGACGTTTTTCTTTGAAAAGCAAAAAACAAAACCAAACAAAAATAATACAAAACCCACAAAACAATAAATCCCCTACCCCCATAGCAACGTTTTCATTGGTTATCAAGCAAAGCCTGTCTCAACTCTATATGCCTGGGTTACTGTTTTGACAAATTACTGTGTTTTAATAATATTCAAAATGTAATCCAAACCATGTCAGAATTTCAACATCACAGCACAAAGATCTGTAGGTGTCTTTATTTTCTTAGAGACGCTAAAGGTCAAGTCAATAAAAGGTTAAGATGACTAGTATGAATTATTATAATAGCAGTCTTAACCTGCCACAAGATCAATAACTGGTATCATCATTCATTTTCTAGAACTGAAGACACCAACACTATTATTCTAATAAGAGAGAAAGAAGGTATATCAACATCCTGTCATTAGTTTTATTAAATTCCAGAAATTTCAAACTCAAATCAGTAAAAGAAAATAATCCAATGAAATCAAAACTCAAACATTCTGCTCCTACATAGAAAAGAAATGACCATTTGAATAATGTCATTGAAAAGATACAGTACTTTCTGCAGAGTTTAAAAAATAACACTGAAATACACCGAGTTTTACAATAAGTTTATCTTTGTGAACTTCGACGTTGTGAGAGTGTGATACCATTCGCTTTCCTTTAACTCCTGAGCATTTTTTCTCGGTTGTTTTTTTTTTTTTAACTCATTACAGGCTGTCAGAGGAACACTCTGGGCCTGGTTCTCAAGCACTGTACATTTGCAGAGCTATAAAACTACAACAGAAAAAAGTGGATGTTAAGTAGTAGTACGCCGTCTTTAGGAGGTGCTATGTCTTTCCTGTTCATTTTGCTTACTGTTTCTTAAAACATTCCTCATTCTCCAGGTGTGAATGATCCTGCTTGGTTCAAGTCAGCATGCAGCCCAGCTAAGTGCCTTCTCACTCATAGAAGTGTCTGAGTTTTGCTTTCTGTATTGTTCACTTTACTTCAGTTAAAGGTCAGACACAATTGGCTTGCCTACACTTGAAAGGATTTCCCAGGAGAGATGTATGGGCCAATACTACCAGGGAAGACTGCCAGGATATTATACTGTCAAAATACACCTTCTTTTGATACTGTAACTTAAAATAGTCCCTCATATGGTATTGGTCACAAACAAAAAGGCAGAGTATGAGTGTCTTTTGTAGAAGATATATATGCATGGTTACATTACTTAGGCATACAGCTTTTTGAGCAGTAGATTAAATAAGGGAAGAAAGGATGAATTCATGTGATACCAGAAAAATTAAAAACCAAACCAGTTTCACAAGGCTGAAGATGAAATTCTATACCTCCGGAAAGCTATGGCATAAAAGACTCAAAATAGTGCACGTCAGTTCTGTAGAAGATCTAAATGGGTCTTCAGTAAAATACTTTCGCTGTAGACAACATAATTTGTATCATGAGATTTTGAATAAACAAATGTGAAATAGCGAGATATGAAAGATGGCAAATGCATTGTACAGAACAGTAAAACGTAACCAAGACACGTGCTCCCTGCAACAAAACAAGGTCATACAGCAAAACAGCACAGATGAGCTAAGTCAGTCTTAGGAAAGCGATTCAAATTTGGTGCTACTACCACGTAATATTTCGAAATCTATATTGTTTTCTTACAGACTTGGCAAGCATCAAGCCCCTTTTCAGGCAAAAATCCCAATCCACCACCCAAACACTGAAAGAAAAATAAGCAAAGGAGAGACAGTTTGGTTTGGCAGGCTTGTAGGTGATACACAGACTGTGACGTGGCTTCACACTGCATCAGGAGCATAGCATCTAAAATAGCAGTATCAAGTTCCAGGGTTTGATTTCATGTTTGCCATATGCGAAATGGAATTAGGTCTGTGTAAAAGCTATTTACTCAGAAAAAGCTCTGATGTAGCCAATAAGTCTCTCTGAAGTTCATTCAAATCTGGTTATTAATTTTAGTTGTTCACTCAAAAAAGTGGGGTTTACACCTTTATGCAGTACTTGATTTTAATTTAAAAATATTTGTTTTAACAATTTCTTTACTGTAGATAAAAAGGACTAAAAGAACAAAACCTAATTTTATATAAGCAAAATTGGTTTGCTCATTTGGGGTTTGTTGAGTTTTTTTGACAGCTACAAAATATTTAATTCTGTTTCTTTAAGAAAAAAAAAAAATCTTTCTTAACATATCCAAAAACCATAGTCATTACCGCTGGTATGCTGATCTGTCCAGCTCTGACTGGTTCCAGACCTGGGCCTGTGTGTCCAAACTTTGAGATGGTAGAAATTCACACTTTATTTCACAAAATTTCAGTCTAGCCTGAACCCAAATATGGGATTACTATTTCCATTTCTGACTGGGACAAAAGACTTTTTCCAGTAGCGGTAGCCCAGAAACCATAACCACCAGTCATAACTGATACCGCACAAGCTAAAAATGGAAGGTTCAAATAAAAACTTATACCTGAAGGACCTAAGAGGCCAATGAGAACAATGAAATATGTACTGCACTAGATTTACTGTAGCTGAATTTTAGTATAGCATTTGATATAAGGATTCTGTCTTACAAACTTAATTCAAATTGGCTTGGATACGAGCAGAGTTGCACAGACAATAAATTGGTTGAAAAAATCCGTAAACAAAGAGTAGTGATAAATGCTACCGTATGAAGTTGGAAAACCATACAGCGTACTGATATAGAGATTAATGTTCAGCACAGCCTCTTGATTTTCATCTATGTTCAGGTGATGGGCAGTAAGTACCTTTTTTATGTAAGAAATATATGTACTCACACACACGCACAGAACAGCGAGCTGGGAGATCTAGTCAAGAGAGAGCAATGCTATAAGGGAAACCAAAGTCTGGAATCAGATGGTACATCTGAAGGAACAAGAAGCTAATGGCAAATATTCACTGGTAAGAAATCTGGATTACAGAGGTCCAGAAGACAAAGTAAGGGTAACACTGAACACTACCTTTGAAACAAATTTTCAATGCTATATGCTAGCAAGAAGTACGACACAATCTGGGGGATGCATATACAAGACAAAGCAGAGAAGACTGGCCAAGATGGTCCTGGAATATCGCATTCATTTCTATTCTCTTCAGTATCCAATACTGATAAGTTAGTAGTAATTCAGAGGAGAAAAAACTCTGCTGCCTAATGGTAGTAATATCTAGGCCACAATTCCACTGAACTCAGTGACAGGCACCTACATACGTTTGAAGATCAGGCCCTCAATCTCATGTAGAAGGATTTGCTTATGAAAAAAGATTAAAAGGTCCAAATATTAACAGCTCAGCTAAGCTCTGACTAAAAGGAAAAGTGATAACTGCCTATAAATATTTGAAGGGTATAAACATTAAGAAGGATGATGAATTATTTAGATTGGTACAAGGGATATAACAACGAATAATGGGATGAAATTAAGAAAGTGAAAATTTAGGCTGCTCCCTGACAGCAAGGTATATTTCATCTGTGAAATAATTTACACTGAACATCATGAAAAACTTCTTCATTATGAGACGTATTAACCTGTTATAGTCTCCCAACAGTAATGGCAGAAGTCCTGTCTTTTGGGGGCTGCTAAAATTAGATGAAGCAAAGTATGAGAGCATGAATAGAGGACTATCTTGCATTGTCCAGGAGACCTTCTGGTTGACATCATAACTAATTAATCTATTCCTCTAATCCAACTTCTCAGACTCCTGTTAGCTGTTCCATCCAAGAACACCACAGCATTTCCAGCATAATCTTTGTAACCAAGTAAGAGAGATAACACGATCTTGGGAAGTAGATACAATTTGCTTGAGAAGGAAGGACACACACTCACCTTTACTTACAACAGTTATCCAGCAAGTACAAGGTAGACCAATAGGTGTCCTGAGAGGAACACACCAGCATTTGGACAAATTAACAACTAGGACACTGGTGGGGGAAGAGAGAGAAGGACTAGCTAGAAAATGAACTTGTACATCACAAATATAATTTTAGGAGGCAACCTCATGCCTCTAAGGTTGGCATACAAAACTTCGTAATGTCATCAGCTGACTTGTGTCTGTTCAAGCATGACATGCCAGAAGTGAAACCCATCTAGTTAGAGATGTCCGTTCACAAAATAACACAGTGCTGTGGAAAAGGAGGGGTGCACTACCCCAAGAAATTTCATTGCCACTGCAGAAGAACACCTTCAAACCTGAACACAGCTTTTTTTCATCTCTGCTAGCACTGCTCAGCTAATACTGCAGCTTGCAAAGTTGCCATTTCCTCTCTCTCCATGACAGATTTGCCATCATAGCATCACTATTTGTTAAATCAAACTTTGGAAAGAATTCACCAAATAGACTTTCAGGCAGACAGTAATCTAATACTAGGCTGTTTTTGAAAAGTAACACCACCACAAGAAGGCTGGATCTCTCAGGAACACATATGAGGAAAAGATACAAGATGATTCTGGGCAAAGAGAGATAGGAAGAATACTTAGCTATTTTAATTCCACTGTAGGAGAAAAATGGTTCCACTTTTAAATAATTCCATTACCTTTTATAGCCAATTAAAATGGAAGGCAGTAATGTTCAGCATATCTCAAGAATTCATCTCTAAGAAATTGATCCTGAAGATTTGAGTGTTCTTCATAGACTTGATCTTGCATTACATAAGATAGAGAACCAGCAGAAGCATATCTTGCATCAACTCAAACACTTAGGTTGGCTGTCTGGCATATGAAATGTGACATCTAACTCCTAGTTTTAGAATGTGTATCAACTCATTTTTAATTGCTTCTCTAGATGCATTTTCAAGACAATAAAGAAACTTTAAAGACTGGCATGGATTTCTAGCAACTAAAATAGTTACAAACAAGTTTTTCCCGTATTAGAGATGCGCAGTACACCTCAAATGACCCAAACTCCATGTGGAACATTGCTGACTCAGAGTACCACCTACCAAGTCAGAAATGTGCCTTTCTCTATCAAAGCAAGCGTTGATCAGGCTAAATATTTTCCATTTTATGATATCTGACAAACACAAGACAGCAGTGTTACAGTTTAAAAACAATACCCAGTGCCTAATTAATCCTGACTGAGCCACTAGTTGCAGTTTGCCTTTCAACTGTACTCTAGCCCAGACAAAGTTTTTATACTTTTACTCTTACTCTAAAGAACCTGTGGACTAAAGCTATTTATTAAATACAAATTTTCCTTTCATAGAATTATAAGTAAGCATGTTGAGAGAGACAATTGAAATCAACTCAGTAACAATTAGTTAAAACTACGTATTGCATGAAGAGCAAGCAAACCTATTGAGAGTTTTCTCCTTATAATGGGTGCAGTTAGGATAGTTTTTGTTCATTCTACAGTAATAACTTGTGTCTAGTGCTCTAACACAGTATTTTTGTGATCAGCTACATGTGCATTTAAATGTTCGATCAACTACACTTGTATGAACAAAGTGCGTCCAGAGAAGTCAATGAGCCAAATTCCACTCTCAGTTGTACCAGCATTAATCCAGAGGATTGAATTGGTGTCAGCAGCTTTGCTCCAGAGCATGGAATACGCCTTAGTGTAACTTCATAGCACAGAAATCAGGATGTGACGTGTCTCCTGCAGTAAACAATGAAACGGACTCTTCAGATCAATTTTGTGACACTTTTGCAGATTTAGTCTCCGGCTTCAGAATCTGAGAGACCATGAACAACAATGCTCAGCACATTTTATTTATTTCCAGCCTGCATTTTGTATTAAAGAAAAAAATCACACAAACAAACAACCATCACCTTGCAGGCCAGCACAGAACAGCTAATGCTTTATTCTAGCTGTAGATTACAGAAAGTAGGGCTGGAAGGGACGTCAAGATACCATCCAATTTGTCTGCTGCTCCAAGACAGTCTACTGTATGTAAATCAGTCCTGACAGACATATAACACAAGCTAAGAAACATCTAATAAATGAAATTACAGAGCTTTGTTATATAAAATCCATTTCAGTGTTTAACTACACTTCCTACTAGAAATCACTTAAGCCCAAATCCACAAAAGGATTCTATATTTAGAAGTTGGATTAAAGTGGGATTTACAAATCCAGAACTGAGATCCTCAGATCACTTGTCTTTCACTAACTTTAGAGGTACATATCAAAGTTCCCCAGACACCCAAGACTTGCATTTGTTCATACAGAGCAGGATCTCACTTTTGACAAGGCTGAGTGACTCAGCATCTGGTTCATGCTTGTACCATGCTAGAGCCAATCAACAAGGAAGGCAGATGGAGGGACTCACTCTAGAGCACATAGTCTTGGCAGCACCATCAGACTGCAAGCCTACAGCACTAACTGCCGCCTTCCTTCAAAATGAAAAAGATAAAGGAGAAAGAAGAGGCTTGGCGCTCAGACACCTCCTTTCTTTCTACTTCAATCAATAGCTGAAGTATTTCAAATCAGGGTTTTGGAGACGCATCTGCAATTTCTTTCTTCCAATTTAAAAAGTAGTCACTCACCAAGGTGGTGAATCCCGATGCTGTTCATCCACTTCCACTTAACAGGCTAGACAACGAGCATAATCAACGTTATCTGAACCCCAGTATCCACAGCCAATTTTAGAATCACTGATAAATAGCCCTTTGAAGAGACCATGACAGAGGCTTCATGAATCGCAAGGGGCCTAGAAACTGCCTTTGGAACCCTAGCTGTTGGAAAGAACCTCACCTTTGTGACCTGCAACAATGTCCATGGAACAGGGTGGTGACTGTTCAAGATAAGGAGAAGAGCTCTTCTCTGGACCACAGAATCTGAAGGTACTGCCAACAAATTACGACAACCCAGAATAATTTAAAGTCTAGGGATTAAGACTCTCTTAAGAGAGCTGGACATGAATTCAAGACCTCAAGGCATAGCATGACTCTGAACTTGCCCTTTCCCCACTCATACTCATAGGTGATCTTGTCTTCAAGCACAAAGCAAAGGACCTGACATGTGTTTCAGCCTCTGTGTTTGGGGGCGTTTTATTGTTGGTTTTGTTTCTTGAAAGGAGTGACTTCTGCGCTATTATGTTTTCATTTTTCTTTTAAAGGTCATATGCACTCACTATCAGGACTGATTCTAGACAAAGATTCTATCCAAAAAGGATGAAGAAGTTCCTTGAAAGCAAGAGATGGCAACTTGAATTTTTCTCCCACCTCCCACAGTTGTATAAAACAATGTTGTCTCCAGCAGATAGCCTCTAGCCAATCCATATTGGCAGGTTTGAGGCAGCTTGGTGATAACTGCCTGTTAGTGGGACTAATGCTCAAACCAGTCTGGAGATCAGTTGGTTTTGTCAGTCCCTGTTTCCGAGGCATCTAGCTGTCCCAATGTGTTGCATAGGGAAGCTTGATGTCTCTTGTTAAGGGTGCAGTTTTCCCTGCAGCAACCAAACACCTTAAACGTTGGTGTTACACCACATAGTTTTCTGACTCTGTGCATCAGCCCAGTCTGTGTCCTATACTGTAATGAAAGTTTCAGAAATAAAATCTGACAAAGAAAAACTCCAGACAAAGTTATTAACAAAGATCAATCAGCAGACTGATATCAGACCTGAAAGAAAAGACTAATATTTTAAAAAGGAAAATACATTGCTCCGGAAACTCATGACTTCAGTGCCTTTGTGTATAGACACCGTGCCTAGCAGCTCACACTAGGTGTTATTCGGAACGTTTCAACACAGCACACCGATTTCAGTCGTAGCTCCACTATTAGCATTAAAGAGGAATTGTGAGGAATGTGAGGAATTGGCACTATAAACAGAAAATTCGTAACAGGTGCATAATATGCACTTCTGCAAAATGTTATGGACCTTTATCACATCCACAGATGACACACTTACAATAACAGCAGGTTCCAGAGAGTCCACTGTGTGTGCTCTTTCCAGGTTCAGCTTCCTAGAAAGTTTTTAGTTTCACACACAAATAAAACCACACCCTCCTCCTGTTTTTCAGAGGCCATAAAGATTAGCCAAAAAAAGGTGTTTATTATATATATTTCTGCTGATTTCAGACGCTGTAACTTTTCTCCAAGCATCATTACATAACAGATGTAAGAACCTTGCTTCAACTAGTTACCAAGTTTTAAATAAATGCAAAATTATGTTTTCCATTTCATTATGTTAACTTCTGTTAATATTACATGTGACTTTTCTACATGAGTTCATCACTAATTGTGCAACATCAACACTTGATCAGTCCAGACAAGTAAAAAGTATTAAAGTAAGCAAACAAAATATTTATCTAATTTCCCACATGTTCTACATAAAATTAGTGTAGCAAAGGGGGAAGGAAAAAAAGAAAAAGCCTTTGCCATATTGCTACAATGCAATAAAAACAGGATAAGTGCCTAAATCTCACAAGAAACCTTAGTTCAAAAAATGTTCAAACCAAAAGAGTGCGTTTTCTTTTGGTTGCATCTAAAACTTGAGTGAGAGGGCAGCAAGCTGATCAGGGTGTCTTGAGACAACAGAAAGTATTTCCTTCTCATTCACTTGTCTTCAGTTACAGGGATGCATCAGCTTGGGAGAATCACTACAACTAAGCAATGAAAGAAAATCAAGTAAAAAAACAAACTCCCTGCCCATGGCAAAGGGCAATCAATGATATGACTGGCTGGGGGTGCCGGTCGTCTGCCCAGCACTGTACTGGGCTTAGGACCAGCTAAGAAAGTGAAAAACAAATTCAGTTTCCCCATCCAGAAACATTTGTCAATTCACAAAAAAAAAAATTAAAAAACCCTTGTTCTCTCACAAAGCTTTTAAGGTGAGGCACTGGGAGGTTTTGGATACTCCCAAATCTCCACAGCTGCTGTTTCCCAGACAGGAGAGAGCAGTGAAGCACTCGCTTCTTATACCCATCCAACACTGGCAGCATCTGAAACAATTGAAGAGCTGCCAACAGTTAGGATGAATCCTGGAGATGCACCTGACCCACAGAAGTGCCTCACCCCTGGGAAACACACAGCCGTGAGTGAAACGGTGACCCCACTGCAGGGGGAGTTACAGCAGCCCGGCCTCAACTCTGCCACAGGCTCATAGAAAGCATTTACTCAGCTCAATGGTCCCAGCTTTGCTCTCTTTCCTCACCTCTATGGAAAAGGAAAGCAATCACTGCCTGCAAAAGAAAGCAAGACAAAGAATTGAAAACTACTGTTTAAACACAGGCTTAAAGGAAAGGGCAAGCTATTAGCAACACAGCTTGAAGACCCATGCAGCAAATTACACAATTATAGATCTTTCCTGGACAATTGCTCCTGATTTCTGCGGAGTCTAAGTTTGCCAATTAAAAACAAACCAACAACAACAAACCTTTCTACCTTCATCACTGGCAAGAAAACCATCCTGGCATGAAAACAAAGTGTTCCTGTTTTCCAGCATTTCTGGCAGGGAAGCTCCAGGACATCTGTGCTCTTCAGAGGTTTCTGAAGCCATCAAGCAGAGAGTACTTGGGGTTTTACCACTTGCTGCCAGTGTTTTCCAGAACACCAAAGAGCAAGGAAACCAACGTGCTTCAAACAAGGCTGGCACTGTGGCTTTAGGAAGGCTCCCCGCTGAGCAGGAGCATGGAGCACTTGCAGGAACAGCAAGAGACACGTAAAAACGGATAGGAAGTAAAATCGGAGCTGGTCCCATTACATTAGAGCACAAGGTGACAACTACTTGCAGCTACCCTCTCAGCAGGGGATGGCTTTGAAGCAGGTGGGTGTGGAGACAGGAAAACACCCTGTGTCTGAAAAATTATATGGGGAATTTGGGAATGATTTCACCCGGTCAAGACAGGAGCGTAGCATGCAGCACCAAGCAGCTCATCACCATCATGAAGACCTCAATGCCCTTCTTTTGTAGAAGCCTGTAGTAAACGCAGTCATTTCTCATCTAAACACAGCTTTTGCCTAGTGCCAACACCATTAATTCCTATTGGTTCACAAATAGGAAATATGTGGTGTGTTTCCAAGGCATGCAGATGAGAGTTAAGAGTCACTGGTTTTACACAGAGAAGGAGAATTTGGCAAAAGTGCAGAGAGGAAGAATATAAAATGTACAAGAGGAGAGAGCAAACACTGCTGGAGGGGGGAGAGAGAAAAGAGTACAGAAGGTCAAGCACAGGTGGAGAAGGGGAAACAGGTCCAGAAAACAATTATGGTAAAAGGGGAGGGAGCAACATTACAATCAGGAAACCCATGAAGGTACTTACCGGAAAAAGAATGAAGAAAATGGAATCATGCCAAGAAAATAAAAAGGTTTTAAAAAGCAACTGAGAATGAGGGGCCTATAAAGCTACATTCATCAAACATTAGACACGTTCCACTAGTATTTGTCAGATTTATTCAACAAATACTATTTGCTGCCATAGCTGGCCAAGTACTCTCCAGCAAACATATTGTTTGACAAGTATCAAGGAAATTAATTCAGTAATCTATCTNCAACATTACAATCAGGAAACCCATGAAGGTACTTACCGGAAAAAGAATGAAGAAAATGGAATCATGCCAAGAAAATAAAAAGGTTTTAAAAAGCAACTGAGAATGAGGGGCCTATAAAGCTACATTCATCAAACATTAGACACGTTCCACTAGTATTTGTCAGATTTATTCAACAAATACTATTTGCTGCCATAGCTGGCCAAGTACTCTCCAGCAAACATATTGTTCGACAAGTATCAAGGAAATTAATTCAGTAACCTATCCAGCTACTATTTTTCTAGTTATATCACCCATTCCAAAAGTAAGCTGCACTGGTTTAAAATTTGTTAACTGGAATGAGCTTTATTTGTGGCAAGGAGAGTTTGTCCCTTCATATCTGATGTACATATCGGTCCTATCTATAGGAATAAGAACAAGAGACTAGCAGCACTACAGTGGACTACCATATCCAGCAAACCATATGTAATCTCTTTTTTCTTTCTCTATGTTATTCAGGCATAGGTAATTCTCCTCTGGTGTAGTAGGACTAGTTCTTTGCCTAGTAAGTGTCAGCTTTTGACACTCAGATTACCCTAATTAAACTCCTTTGGTGCTAAATTAAAAGTTGCAGTTACCAGCAGGTAATTTACCCCTCATCTGCTTAAATACACCAGTGCTTTGTCCGATTAGCCTTGTCCCTGTCATTGGAAGGGCACAGGATGAGGTAATTCGCAGCTCAGTAAGTATTCAAATTAATTTTCGATACTGTTAAAAGGCATTATCTTTTCTCCTTCATACCATGTTTTTTATCCCAGAATATTATTACTAATGAAGTACTATTTTTGAAACTGAAAAGATACATTAGAGCGAAGTTTAGATACAAAGTAAACTGTCAAATATTAGGAAAACATCACATTTGATGCTGTACAGGCAACCTTAATTTAGACCCTTAGTGTACGTATGTTACAATACAGTCTTTAATAAAGTAATTGCATAGGAAGTTTCCATGTGACCCATCCTTCAATCAGTGCACAAGCTGCATGGTGCTCTGGGACTGAATTAGTTATTCAATATTTCTTTTTATCCTCATCATTCAACATGTAGTCTCACCTTATTTACTGCATAACATCCATACCCTGCTCTGAATACCTAATTATTAATTTCCTCATGGGCTTTTCTGTGGCACTCATCACTACGGTATCTGATGTTTCACAAACATTAATGAATTTATCTTCCAACCATGTGAGAAAAGCTAATAATGCTTTCCCCACTTTGCAGCTGGAGAAAAGGGAACAAAAACCATGGGAATTGCCTGTGACCACAGAGCGAAGTAGGGAGCAGAGACAAGTTTAGAGCTGCAGGTCCCCAAACTCCCAAAGCTAGCCCTCACTCTGCCAGACTACATTATCTTACTGACAGAGTGGCCAAGCACTCGCGGACTCCACTTACCTCAGTCACGGCTGCCTGCGCTCAGCGCCCACCCAGGGCGGGCACCCGTGGCTGCAGCTGGTCCAGGGAACACGCTGAACAGCTATCAGCTCCTGCAGCCCTTCCCACATCTCCGAGAGCCTCACCTAAAAGAATCTGCCTGATTCCGGTTTTCTTATTTTGTTGTGTTAGATGGGATTGCAATCCAAAAACCACTGAGAGAAAAACCGGGAGACCAATCTATCACTAAACAGTAATAAATCTCAGGTGCCTTCCATTTGTGATACAGGTTCACTGAAACATCTGATTCTGGATCCAGAACCCCCTGAAAGGGCTGAAAAGGCTGTCTTGAGTCTTGCAGCAAGCACACACAGACAATCCCGCACACTCAGAGACCATACATGTGTTTCATAAAGGCAATGCATTAAACAGAGTAAAGATCACTGGGGAAACAAACAAATCCCAACTAAAGCTATGGGTTCTTTCCCTAGGAAAAGCCTGTCTGATTTCTACACTCAAGTTTACTGACTCACACATGGCAGAATAAAATCTCACAAATTAATTCCTCTGATAAACAGCTCAGCTTTCCATCAATCTGACATGAAGTGCAATCTCTGCTCTAAAAAGCCAAAATGCTCTGTGATGGAGAGAGAGGAGGAAGAGATGCATCACCCAAGTAGTGATGGCTGGAGACATTTTTCTAGCAGAGGCCCAGAGAAGGTATTATGTCTTCACAAGTTGCTGAAAAGCATTGCTTTCAGCAACCATACACAAACTTCCACAGTTTTTCTCTACCCCAAGGAAATTCTGCGTATGCATAACCACATACTTTCCTTGTACAGGCATGCCCATGAGGAGTACTGCTGGCATTGCTAATGGATCTCTTTCCCCTCTGTGCCCTAACAGACACATTTTAGCCACCCTCCCACAGTAGCACAAGTGGGAAGGTCACTTGATAGCTCACTGAATCATTGCTCAGCCCCGCAAGCAGCAGAGCCAAATTATGGTCAGAAGCACATGTGAACTGCAGCAGAAGTCCTACAGCAGCAGACCTGGGCTTCAAAACTGGGTCAAAGCATGCGATCAGCAGCACCAAAACTTTCAGCAGGTTCAGCAGATCAGACCTGGAGCATTTTCTCCCTCCCTTTCACCCAGAGCATCCCAAGGCGTGATAGGGTCCTTCAACCCCTTCACTTGCAGCTGTAGGGGTTTTTTTACAGCAGCGTCAGCTAAAGCTTTAGAGACCTAAATCTTTTGCTTCCTCTAGGAGTGTTTTTCTACCTAAACAGCTTGGGTAATTAGAATGCTTTTTTTCCCCAGTGAAGTATTAAATTTCTCCCGCATTTCACCACTCATCTGCACCTACTAGATTTAATGTATTTCCATGCCAGTTCTTGTATAGCTCTAGCACTTTCTACTCCACTTGCTTAGGAAATTCAGCAAATACTACTCAGCCAGCTTGCCCATGCTGCTTTATAGCTTACTGTGGTCATTCATTCTCAGCTGAACTGTGCATTCAAGATAAAAACAAGGTAGGTGCTCTGCTTTAAAGCCCAGAATCACTCACAAAAATCCACTGGACCTGCTGGACTGTCCTTTCAGATTAAGTACTCTGCAACACAGCTCCACCAGCAGCACACCATCCTCCTCTACTCCCACTTCCAGGGAGGCAGATACCTCTCTAAGTCCAGGGTTTTTTTTTTTAATAAGACAAAACAATCTATATGACAACACTTTGTTTGAAAAATCCCCTCCTATTGCCAAATATATAGCTAGCCTCTTGCCTATCAACTCTTCCCATTGGTGAGGCGCAGGGCACTCAGGCTTCTCTCCTCTCTGATAACAAGGGTGCTAGCAGCTCCCATGTCCTTCCCTGCTATCTTGTGGCAGTGCATTCAGTCTCCCTTTCCCTTCCCATCAGAAACAAGATGACAAGTAGGCAACCTACTTTCAACTTTATCACCATCATACACACAAACAAAAGAATTTACTTGTTAAACATGCTTTTGCATGGGGTGGAGAAAATAGTATCAGTTACAGATGACCCAAGCACATCAACCATCAGATTTCATTATATTGAAATGCCATATCAGTTGCTAGTTGGGATTTCGTTTTGCTTTTTCTCACAGAACAAAAAAATTTGGCTAGCAATTGCCAGTGTTAAGATGTCAGATTTTTTTTTTTTTTGCTTTCAGCAAACAGGTAACTATTTCTCTCCTTGGAAAGTTTCTAATTAAAAGTTAGATTCCTCTCTTTTTCACTTTCAAAAGCACCATAAATTATAAATAACCAACTAGTATTTTACCATGTCTAATGCACAAAACCTAATATACTTTCTCCAGTTTTTCCAATTTTGCTGTCAGAGAGACTTTTTATACTTGGGTTGGGAGGAGACAGGCTGCTCAAGAAATCTGATGAAACCCCCAAGACTGAAAATGTTGTGTCCCTTACCTACAGGAAGTACATTATGAAGGCAGCTGCAATGCAATCAAAGCCACTACACAGTATGGGCTCCTTCAAATGACTTTCCCCATGACATGGTGTAGTTTCTCTCAGCACAAGGTAATGCAGTCTTCATGCTAGCTTAGTCCCAGACCTCTCTGAAGCAGATACTGTCAATCATTTCAGACTGTGTTGAATTGAACGTAACATTTTCAATATGGTGTTTACAGTTTTCCAGTGAAGGTAAAGCTGAGACGGCCAATGCATTTTACTGAGTAGTAGATTAGGTCCCTCTTGAACTATGATATGCATATGAAAGAGGTGGCTAACTACACACTCGTGATTAAGGACCTGTTTCTGTGTTGTACTAACCATCACATCACCAGTGAGTATAATTAAAGGGCTCAGCCCCTTATTTTAAAAAGGAAAAAAGGAATGAAAATAAAAGGAAATGTACAGCATCATCAGGGTTTGGATCCTGAACATACTGTTGCCACCATGAGAAATCTCACCAGCATGTGCTGGAATGGGGTTGCTGCTTGCAGCAAGCTGTCTCCCAGCCCTACACCATTCCTGTATCAGAGCAAACTGGTAGAGGTAGGTAAGTGAGCTACAGCCTTTAACTCTCAACTCAAACCAAGCAGCAACAACTAGATGTAAATATGTATTGACAGAAATGACCAGTCAGTGGGTGTTCAGTAAGGAAAAGCACTCTAACTGCAGATTGCTCGTCTTGCACCTCTTCACTGTGCAACACTGACCGGCAATCCCATGAGAACAACATTGCTCAGGGGATCTTGGCACTTCTGCATGTGGCAGTGATTGGAATAATGAGCAGCACAGGCAGAGAGGCCTTGAGGGTCAGACCCCTCCCATGTTTCAGCCTTCTCAGTACTCCTCACATCCCATCCATGCCCCCACAGCCCACATCCAGGCCTTTTTCTTGACACAGCACTGGAGCGATGCTCCACACTGCTCTGCCTCTCTCCTCTGGGCTCATGTCTGAGGCATTAACTTTGCTCCGTATACTCCGTTACCCTCGATAGCAAGAGATGGGTTTGCACTCTCCCCCTTTGTAACCAGCACCCCTAAGTTCCCTGCCCACACACTCTCCTTCGGTGCTCTTCATGTTCAGACATGTGAATATTTCCCTGTGCACTATGATGGGGGAGCCACAAACTCTTGTTTTACCCAAGTCAAGGACTTGGAACCTGCCATTTGGGGCAAAGGAGATTCCCTGTCCCTCTGTTTTACATCCCTCATTCTCTTCCTCCTCATGCTGTCCCTTCCCCTTCTACCCTGCCAAGCCTGTCCATGTAGCAGGTTCTCCCCACCCACAGCCTCCACACAAGGACTTCCCCCTTACTCCGGGAAGAAGTTGCTCAAAAAATCCTGACATGTGACAAAACAGTGACTTTACTGGGCTGGGTGGGCTTACACTCAACATATAAAATACGGTGTTTAAAAATATGTCAAGAATTAGTTGTAGAGTAGTTACAACAGCTATAATAGTTGCATGTTGTCAGCCCTCAGATCCCCATCAGAGATGGGACCTAAAGCTTTGATTTGGCAAGTATCACTACTTTCATTTAACAGATGGCAAAACTTAAGCTACAACTTGCCTGAATTTGAGTCTTACGGCGACAAACCGGATTTCTTTTTTTGATCCACAGTTTATGATTTTTACCTTCCCTTCTTATAAGCAAGGGTTTGTCCCTAAGATGTGAACTCTGTCATAGAAATGAACATACTACTATCAGAAAAATCTAAGAGTTGTGGTTCCCACTGTATCTGCTCTTGCCCCATCAGCACCCAGAGACCAGATGCTACCTGCCT
The DNA here is from genome assembly GCA_013398225.1 of Steatornis caripensis. Classification (NCBI taxonomy): domain Eukaryota; kingdom Metazoa; phylum Chordata; class Aves; order Caprimulgiformes; family Steatornithidae; genus Steatornis; species Steatornis caripensis. The sequence continues at coordinate 45,888 of VZSC01008095.1, read as the reverse complement.
TCAGATGCACTCCTTAGTTTTCTTTAGGTAAAAGTCAGATTGTCTCAGCTCCCCAGTCTAATGCTATTCAAGCTAACTGGTTATTTTACTTGAAAATGTCCTCAAACTGTTCCGCCATAACTGGTAGCAAAAGCCTGTTGCATCATCCCCACTAAGTGAGCCTTCTACGGTGCAAGACTCCAATCTATCTTTTGACACTGACTTTTTTTCTGAACAGAGCAACATTTGGGTTTGCTTTTGGTTTTAGTGGAAGTAACAGTCACCTAGCACCACACACCAACCTTTGATGTGACCGGATCTTGAATTCACTCAAAGTTTTTACTTCTGCCCCACCTTCTCTTCATGACAAGGATTTTTAGGGGGACAACAGCACAATTATCCTGACAATACATCAGTTTCCAACCACAGGAAACTGCAACAACCTCTGAATCTTCTTTCCAAAGATCTGCTGTTTGTACATTTTGCTCTTCTATTCAGCCCATTGACTTACCTCTCTTATCTTCAATCTCTAATTAGCAGAGATTAAGGGAGCTGATTTTTTAGAAAAGGAAATACGCAGACAGGATCAGGGATGAACTGAAGGGTAGGGCAGAAGAGTAAAAAAATCGGCACAGTATCCCTCAAGAAGGTCAACCCAAGGAGGAGAAAGAGCAAAATCAATGAATTTTGGCTCAGCAGTGATGGGAGTCAATCCATCAGGCAAACCGATGGCAGTCAGTCAGGCTCTCACAGGGACCACCTGTCCCTGCCAGCAAAATGTCACATTTCTGAATTCATTTCCATAGCAAGACAGCACTCCCCCTGAGGCAGCATTTCACAGTTTCACAGCTGCGAGAGCAACCCACTGAATAGGGAGAGAAGAAGCAGCTCTTCTTCCCCACCTACTGAGGCAACCAGTATTTCAAAGGAGCAGAGGTATGGACCACATTAAGTGTCACAGTTTTTTGAGCATTTGCTTTTTTTAAGCCTGGGTCTCTAAATCAAGATTCACTAAAGGAATATCCTAATGTCCCATTTTTGTGTCACTAAGCAGAGCAAAAATGTCGTATCTGTATCTTTCTCACCCCAGAATTTCACTTCCCCAGATGCATCAGATCCCTCACAGATGAAGGTGACAGCATTGACCTCAACTAGCTACATCAAGGTAAAAATTTAGCTCATATTAACTACAATTCTAGCTGTCTTTGTTATAGCACAGCCTTGTCATGATAGGATTGATTCCCTCCAGTTTGTTCAGAGAGCACACTTACAGTGATTGTCATTCATTGCTGAACATAGCAGTGACAAACTTCCCTGAAGTTCTCCTCATCCACATCGCAACTAGTGCTTATCTTCCCAGCACAATAAGGGGAAGAACACTGTATTGTTCTCTTCCCTTCTACCTTCAATCTGTCATTGGAATATCATCATGGTCATTTTCAGTATAAGACAGTGTCACCAGAATCTCTAGAAGTAACAAAGTTTAGCACAGAAATACTTTCAGGAACTTCACCTTAAATGTTTGTAATTGGCAGTGTAACAAGCCGGACTGAGTTACAGGAGAGCAGATGCTCAAGTTGCACCCTGAAATTTAATTTTGTTCATTTAAGAAAACATTAGATCATTAGAGACAGTTTGCAGGTTTAAGATTGTGTCAAACTGGGGGCAGTAGGGGACAATCCTTTACTTAAAATTTAGGAAGCATAAGTTTAAAATTAAATTCATACCAACGTTTTAATTTAGCAGAGCGCTTGGCCCAAATCTTCAAAATATTTCACATTACTTATTTAAAGGTATAATGCCACCATTTAAGTTCTTCTGACATCCTCAAAAATCACCATTTACCAGCTGTCTAACATCACAGGTTGTCCAGTTCCAGCAGCCCCCAAGTTCATAGGCATGAGTTAGTGAAAAAATGACAGAGGTGGGGCAGGGATGCCAGTCAAATCCCAAGTACAGTAGGTTATTGACAGTGCAGGAGGATTTAAGTGAAGATACTTAGCACTACATCTTTCAAAAAGGCGCACACATTCCTCCTGCTGGCTCTGCTGTAGGGTGTCCAAAAAAGGACAGATGAACTGTTGGGAGGATAACAACCTAAGTGACCCCAGTAAGTTTCGTGAAAATTGATTTGACTGGTGTCACACCTTTCTAGCTGTAGACATGCATAAGCAACAGGCTGGCTGAAGTTTTGGCCCTAAAGTTCCTCAAGCCAGACTGACAGACTGAGAGGAGCCTGCCTGCCCAGGAGCTCAAAAAAAAAAAAAATCAGATACATCCTATGGAAGAGACACCTGGCTGAATGGTGTGCTCACACCCAGTGGCATAACCATTCTGAAACGCAAGATCATACTATGAGGACACATGCTCAGAGGTGCCTGGTCCACCATGAAACCTAATGCTGACCCTTCAGAGACTGAATTTTTTTTTTTTTTTTTTACACATATGTAGAGAGAGAGTTAGATAGATAGTTATAACAAATTTCTAATTTAATGGCAAGCTCTGCCTTGTCTCACTGTGTCCTGATTTCAGAAACTCGTACAAAAGCCACTCACAGAAGTAGATATGCAAACAAATTGTCACACTGTTTATAGTGTGAGACAGTGTTTAGCAGATTCTTCATCTCTAAACTTATATTGTTAATCTGCTTATAATATACAACACTAATTTTTTTGTGTTTGGGGATTTTTTTAAATCTTCTTTAAAATTAATATATATTAATTTGGAATTCACAGTCACTGTATGTATTAACCCAGTTGGTGGAATAATTGTAAGGTACTTTGTCTTAATTATAGCACCATGATACAGAGCAGTTAAATACCCATATAATTTTATATTGTTGCCCTGAAGGCCCTTACTTGAAGTCAACCTTTTCTTTTCTTTTCCGATTTTTTAAGCAAGACTTAATTTGTAAGCGTTAAGAAAGTAGAGAAAATTACTTCACCCCAGTTCCTTTATGTTTTCTCTCCTACTTTTATTTTCACTTTTGAAGATTAATATAAACGAGTATAGAAAATTGTCTCTAGTTAATTATGCTTTAGGGAACTTTATTCTCTCCTCCCTCCTCCAAATTCTATTTTAAGGCCCAGTCTCATTCTCTCATTCATTAAGAAACATTAGGAAACAGCCAACTGTATCACATAGCAGCCAGTTCTTCCTTTCATGCACGTCCCCAGCTCACCTTCCTTGCATTGTATAACTCAAAGACAATTCAAGTTGAAAGAGGTCCCTTTGAAAACAAAACTAAAGGGTACCTTTGTTTTCCCTTGATTGCCAGATACCCATTATCTTTACCTTCTCATGTAGAAAAAGTAAACAACCTACATCTCCAGTGACAGTTTTCCCTGTGCTTCTCCTCCCCCATACAACCCTAGTCCAGAAATCATTTGTTCTCATGCAAGAGTCCAGCCTGACACAGGTAATAGAGCCAAGCTCCAGTTCGCAAATGGACCCTTGGGCTCCCAACATTTTATACACANATTATCTTTACCTTCTCATGTAGAAAAAGTAAACAACCTACATCTCCAGTGACAGTTTTCCCTGTGCTTCTCCTCCCCCATACAACCCTAGTCCAGAAATCATTTGTTCTCATGCAAGAGTCCAGCCTGACACAGGTAATAGAGCCAAGCTCCAGTTCGAAAATGGACCCTTGGGCTCCCAATATTTTATACACGGATTCAAGAGTGAGCGCCTAATCAGATAGTATAATTGGACTCAAGCATTTAACAAGTCAGAATTCACATCTCCCTTCTTCTAGCACCTTCACAATCCTTGTCTGGTTGCACTCCTACACCTTTGACAATACAACAGGTTTGGATGCGAAGAAGCCCCAATCTCACCAGAAAGCACTCCTGTCACTTTGTGAGAATGAGTGCTCACAAAGCCAAAGAAACCATAAAAATATTAAAAAGACCATTTTCTGATCCTATAATACAATACCATAGCAGGTCAAAGGAGTTTCTATCACAACACTGCTGAAGAGCAGAGTTAAAGACAGACCCAGAGGCAGTTGTTTCTGGCCTCTGCTTCCTCATGTTGGAATACTTTGGGCCAGTTAATACTGTGGCCAGAAATCTCAGCCAACATCAACAGAAGCGGTGACAACTTCACACTTTTTTTTCCTGCAGTGTAGTCACAAACAGTGCTGATGGCACAACCGATGGGTCAGCATGGCATGCTATGGAAGCAGAAATGGGCAGCAGCAAGGGGAGCACCTTTAGCCAGTATTACAGCCAGTAAGTCAATCTTTGTTCTGTTGTGTAGCATAGCTGGATAAAACATCTGTTGTCTATGACAAGTTTTAAATAAAATAATGGTGTGGGGTTTTTTTTTAAAGGTTCATCGATTCCACAGTAAATTCTTTTTATGTATTTAATTTGCAAAATGTATTCACTGGTTTGAGGTTTTGAGATTTTTTTCACTTCAATCCTTATTTTACTGCTAAAAAAACGTGTCAGAAACGAAGTGTCAGAAATCTAAGAATCTAAAATCTAACATTTTCTTTGACTAAAGGAAAACAGACTTTTTTGTAGGTTTTTTTTTTTTGAAAAAAACCATTTGCTCAAGGAAGAATACAAGACCAAAAAAACCATACAGGAAGAAATTTTTGGGTAAACACATTATTCTTTGTGACTATAAAAAAATTGGTTATTTCATTGGCCAGGTGTATCAGGAATAAAGATTTGCTCTGGATAATGGCTAATGCTGTTAATAAAGCAATAAAGAGTTGTTTTCTCTGAGCCCTGAGCCAGCAGAACAAAGCTATCTCCAGAATCACGAGCACATCCTCTCCATTTTCTCCACTACAGACCTTCTGCCTTGCAATCTCTTTGTGCTCTCTCCACACTCATTTAAAATTATTGCGGAAAACCAAAGAAACCACATACACACACATTTCCATGCTTGGCTTCACAGTCTTCTGTCAGTTTATAGTGAAGTGGTGTTTCTCTGTGATAGTGGGTAACATGAAAGACAGAAGGGCAATTTACTAAAACAAATAGTCCAGCAATTGATCTGCAGCAGCTGTTAAACTTCTAAGCCAGGAAGATGTCAGTGAGTTATCAGCCCATTGAATGCTGCAGATGCAAGCCACTGTTTCCACCTGCAACGCAGATCTCTCAAGGTAAGATACAAGTCTTGCTAAGTCAGTGGCAAAACTCCCAGTGACCTCCTTACGGGATCCAAAACAGAAAACTGATGTCTCAAGACTCAAACAGACAAGGCTGAAGAACAATTAGGGAGCTCCAAGTTCTTACAGGCATGGAGAGAAGTGGCCACTACCAGAGAGAAGATATTGGACATTAGTCTCATCTGCTCAAACCCTACTAATCTTGGGCTCTAGCTGCATCTCTGATCATAGGCAGAGCACTCAACACAGTGATAGTTTCTAGCAGCGAGTGACTTCACAGCATCTGCACTGAAAGGAAAAATATAGTTTAAAGGAAGATTTTCTCTATTTTGAAATTCTCAAGACCAGTGGATTTTCCTTTCTAAGATAATGGCTACACTGTTTAATATAGAAAGGTTTTGGTTGGTTCATTTTTTAATCAGCATAGCTATATATCTATGTCTTAAAAACTTACATTGCCCAGCCAAGACCTTAATTTTTAAAATAAAGTTATTCAGAAGATGAATATTTTTTTGTATACCTATATTAGAAATTCAGCTTTCTTAGGAGGTAGTTCAGCACTCTCTTTTTTTTCTTTAAGAGGTTATTAAGCTCATTAACATTCCAAGTGACTATTTTAAAGTACTATTAGTCTACATTATGTGGTAGAATTAAGGAGAGGCCTATTAAAACCAAGGTTTGCCTTATTTCCTTTAATTCTCTAAGGTAAACTCAAATACCAAGATATAGAAGGCATTTGTACCAGACTGCTTCAGTGAAGCAAGGAAAGGGGGAGGAGGGAAGAAGCTTTAAAACTTTCTTTCTAGACTCCTATGTATTTCTTCAACTTATTCAAGTCTACAGAGGTAATATCTTATTATTTTTCTTCCTACTGGTGATGGTTACAATGAGTCATAGTACATGCCTACTCCGAGCCAGGACTTTTGTCTCTTGCCCATCACCATTTTCAGATATTTATTCAATGCTACCTTGGCCTACCTGCTGCCCATATAAAGAGGCAGAAGCTAGTTACAATGAGTAATAATTTTTAAATTGAGCAGAAGAAGAGAAATTAAAATCATAGAATGGTTTGGGTTGGAAAGGACCTTAAAGATCACCTAGTTCCAACCCCCCTGCCACAGGCACTGACACCTTCTACTAGACAAGGTTGCTCAAAGTCCTATCCAGCCTGGCCTTGAACACTTCCAGGAGGGGGCATCCACAATTTCTCTGGGCAACCTGTTCCAGTGTCTCACCACCCTCATCATGAAGAAGTTCTTCCTAATATCTAATCTAATTCTACCCTCTTTCAGTTTAAAACCATTACCTCTCATCCTATCACTACACACCCTTGTAAAAAGTCCCTCTTCAGGTCTTTTGTAGCCCCCCTTCAAAATACTTGGACATAGCACAGAACTCTGCTATTGGATTCTTTCAGTCAGCCATTCCCTTGTCATCCTTAGATCTCTAAGAAGTAAATAAGCAAAGTTACCGTAATTACCTGTCAGATTCCAGCCACAAATACTTTAGGAGCTCTACAAACTACACTAAGAGAAAGTTAAATCCTAGAAAGTTTTTAAAAAGATAATTTGCAACTCACAGTATATTGTAGAGGTACTCATTCTTCTGAGGACTTTTGAGTAGGACATCAGCTACTAAGATATTAAGATCTTGCCCTCTTGAGTTACACAGGGCCACTTACGGCCAAAGGGAAAACCCAGGTACCTTCAGATATCAAGAAATTTACCCCCAGTAGGAGCATCCAAGATGGATCAACATGAGTTACTCTGGAAACACTCCTTTCTCCTCATTTACAGGAGAAACCCTCCAGCTAAAATGTCATTCTCTGGTCATCTAAAAGGCCATGACTGGGCGTGAGACTCATGGAAGCTGCTGTCTACACTCTACCAGTTTAAATAACCCATCCGTCTGAGATAAAACATTGTTCAACTAAAGAATGATATTCTATTACCAACTTAATAAACAGTTTATTTTAACAGTTGCCTGCCATATTTTACAGACCTACTTAAGCAAGCTAATAGTAAATGCCTACAGGTCAACTCTGGGTGTGGCACCCAGATTACAAAGACAGGATCGGTTTACTGTGCAGTGAGAGTCATGATTTTTCTAAATCAAGATCAGTATGAGAGTTCTTCCTGTAATGACTTCAGAATATAATTCAGTTAAAGCTAAAAAGCTAGTAGTCCTTCTACTTCTGATGTTCTGCTAGATGCGTGCCTTTCATTCCTCATTTCAGAGAAAAACATATCTTCCTCCAAGTATCAGAGCAGACAAGAATTTTTTTTTTCCTTTGCATCCTTTCTTTCTCAAGTAAATTCTCAATTAACAGCTTATCCTCATGGAAGTGGGAGCGAGAGGCACAGCTGAGCACAGGAAGGAGTTTTAACCAAGAAACTAGAGAAATCAGTCTCTGGATGGATATGCTTTCCATATGTTTATAAGACCATTCTCCCAGAAAGAGTAAGTTTATACATCACACATGGAGAGCCTTTTATTGTCACAGAAAGTAGATGGGGGAATTTTCATGCTGGAATAGAGGACCATCATTGCTTTCTACAATTTATCATCCAGAGCTTCAGGAAACTGTTGAAAAGAGCTCTCTTGGGTCCCATTTCAGCACAGCACTAAAATACATTAACTTAAGCTTTTGGAATGCTATACTTGGGATTCTAAATCAGTATCAGGCTCTACTGCAAATATTTGAAGTGACTTGCAGTGAGAGCACCCTGTTTCTGTGACACATGCTTTGAACTACATGTTACCTTCTTTAAATCTCTTCCAGGACTTAGTTTAGCATCAAGGATAGAGAAGCTGCAAAAGCCAGCATTAGAGCTCAAGGTGATCTGTCCAATGTGGATAAAGGGATGTGGAAATCGAGAATGTTCTTCAGTCAAAGCAAGTATTACCCAATAGAGTATATGGGATGGAGAATGACTGTCTCGGTGCATCAGCTCTCTAGAAAGCTATCTGGGGATTACAGCATGCCACAAGCTGAACTTGACAACACTCATTCTGTTCCTGAAAAAACGAATGCATTCAGCTAGACTTGCAAACAGAAATACAACCTGAAAACCAGAAAACCATCCTTCTGATCAGTGTTAAAGGCTGCTTCTGTGTTTCGGTATCGTATTTCAAGAAGGTGAAAAAGGTGAAAACAGTTCACATGAGAAGAAAGAAGGATCAGTAAGCTGCAAAGCCTGCTTTCTAAGGAAAATCCACAAGAACTGGAGCTGTCCAGTGTAAAGAAGAGAGGGCTGAAAGGTAGTAGCTTTCAGATGAATTTAAAAATGCTTAAAAGAGGAAGAAAATAAATGATTTTTCATTTTCTGTTGTCAATGAACAGTAATAGTTCTGATCAAACCAAATATCTCTTACTGTCAGATTCAGGACAACCTTTCCAGCAATAGAGAGAGGAAAACATACAGGTTGCCTGGGGACATGGCAGAACCACCACTGAAGGGGGTTTTGACAACAGGCCTGACAAACAAACATCATTAAAGAAGATTCAGGCATAGCTGATCTGCCTCAGGGGCAAAAGAATGAACCAGGGAATTTTTCAAGGTCTTTTTAAGGTTGTCACCTTCTAAATATAAAGCATATGGACATGTAATGAGTAGAAACAGCTGCAATGCAGCAGTTAATTTGCTAAGGCTGGTACCAGATCAACGTCATCTACAGTTTGCAACAAGCTGTTCAAAGCCCAGGCAAAACTGTGCGTTGTTAAAGCTCCTGCCACTGCCCTCAGTTTGCCTGGGCTAGCCCATGTACTGCCCAGGCCATGGCTGTTGAAAGCTCAGGACAGACGGATGCCAGAAATTATTTACACTGGGGTCGCAAAGGCCTGCATTTTCTAATCTTGGAGACACCTGTCTGTAAGATAATAATTATTCATACCTCTCCAGGCACACTATGTTTATAAATCAGTCGTAGGACACATACCATTACAAACACCACGCATGAACTAAGCCAGGCTCTTCTCTTTTTCTAAAGCAATGTTATAAACCTGAGGAATGCAAAAGAACAACCACTCTGGATGGGAGCTTAACAGATGAGCGTGATCAAACTTTCAAACTGTAAGTAGCATTGAAAGATTTCTTTGCAATTGATGCAAATCTCTGGTGGACAGTCTACTGCCACTTTGAAAAGAATAAGTAATGATTATTAATTGATGATGGAGTGCCAACACTTCACTAAGTGGTTTCTGTTTTTCATTTAGCAGCATACATGGATTTGGAAGGAAGGCTGAAGCAAGGAGCTACTCAGGACAGAGGACAGGAATGTTTCAGAAGCAGGGCTCACAGTCTCATGAGGGAAAGCTTATCTGGGCTGTTTTGTTTCAGGAGAGGGCACATACAGTACTGAATTTCCTACTTTTGGGGGAAATGCAGGAGTCAGCACATCTTCTGAACCATGAGATCTCCCCCTCCTAGGTCAGTATGGTTTTCTATTTCATGTGAGTGTGCAGTACTCTTTGACAAAGTATTGGCTGACTTTGTCCAATTTATCAAACACAAAGGGCAGACATTAGGATCAGTAGATAAAGCCAGTGGTTGATAGCCAGTCTTCAAGCTAGATGGTCAGCAAACTGAAAGATTAATGGCTTCACCAGGAACAATACAGCCAGTCCCCTTAAGTCTCTGTCTCTCTCACATGCGAAAGTAACACTTCGATGCCAGGAGAGAGAACAGAATTTTCCAGATATCCCACATAGGAGGTGAAAGTGAAGACATTAATTTAGCTCATGAACAAAATTTATAATTGTTTACAGAGTATCTCTGTTGTAGATTTGTAAGGGTCAAGATCTGGTATCACTGATGGAGCACTGTGTCAAGTCAGATGGTTAAAGAACAGCAGCAGCAAAAACAACAAACAAAACAGCCATCTTAAGTTCATCTAGTGCTATCCAACCTCAATTTTTCATCCGGAACAAGTAGTCCAGCTCACGTTACAACCATCTCTTCTCTTGCAGACAACGGAGAAGAGAAAACACTAGTTTAGGAGCCCAGGACTGTGTCCGGGGAGCTCTACAAGAACAAGGCGCAAAGCTTCACCTTCCACTGTAGAAAACTCAAGATTTTTTAATATAGAAAGCTATAAAATGCTAATACTTCAAAAAAAACCCACAAATAAATCTAGCAAAAGGCAGAAAGAACTCATAGCCAGGAATTTTGGGGCTGGAAAAGTAATGCTACCCCTGCTCTCTGCTAACTTACACCTTTGCTTGAGTCAGATTGTAAGTGTTGGCTTTCATCTGGGTTGAAATTCATGGCTAGCTCAAAGCCTTCCTACTTAACACTGATGTTCAAAGGTGATACTTTGCACAGATTCATCCTTGATACTGCTGGTTGTTCATGGCATTTATCCAATGGTCCACATTTAACCTTTCTCATTCTTTTTAGTGAAGAAATCAATTCTCATTAATATTTTTAGTGGATGTAAATGAAGTGGGGAAAGGTCCTTCAGGGACCCTACTCTTCTGTCACATTGGAAGTAACATGTTAGGAGTTTTCAAGTCTTAGCTGGGAACATCACCATGGACATAAGACGTTCTTTCTCTGTGTGCAATATGGAAAATAACCCAGCAAGTTTAAGAAAATGCATCAGTAATACACACAAAAACAAGGAGCTTCATGCAAAAAGTAGTAAAAGTTATCTTGTAGTCCATATGAAATGTCGTATGAAAATGCTATTACAACCAGTGCCTGTTCTCAAAAAAAAAAGTTAGAGGAAGAATTAAGGTTGGATGTACAGTTTACAGTTTCTAGTCAGTCCATAACAAGTCATTCAATAAAGCAACAGTCAATTACCCAACTTTTTCCAAGTATCAGTTGGTTTAAGAAAACACTCCCTTTCCTGTAGAGAGCTACTTTTCAAAACAGTTGTTCTGTTTGGAAACAAACAAAAAGGTCATATGAACTTATGAAAGCTATTCTGATCTCCCAATGCTAAATAATAATTACTCCCTACTTCCCGATGATCTTAATTTTATATGTCCTTGTTTTATTCTGTAATGAAAATATAATTTTATCTCCTTGTTTAATACTGTAATGAAAATATAATATTAAATGTACAAGCTTAGGATTTTTAAAATTGATTATTGAATGTATAAATAAGGGAATATGCATTCTGAAGGTGCATTATTTATGCCAGAATTCTTGGGTAGTCTCAGAATGTCAGTGGTGAAGAGTAACAGATTTAGGAGTAAACAGAACAATAGAACCAACCCTGTAACATCATTGGATAAGTGTTGCATATCTTACTTGTTTGTGTTTCAATTGTACTGTATCTGAACTAAAAGATGTCTTTTCTGAGTCACCAATGACTTTTTTTTTTAATTAACAGCAGTATACCACGATAATTTAGTGTCTAGTTACTGAAACAAGAGTTAACAAACTATGCTGATTCATCAAGCCTATAAAGAAAACAAAAAAACAAGTACAAGAGAGTTCCTTACAAGACAGAGGTCATGCAGTGGATCAGTCCTAGAGCTACAGCCTACCAGAATCCTAAAAACCTAAGCAGGAAAAGCCTAGAAACTACTACAACTTGTGAAGATCAAAGAACTTCACACAAGAACAGATCCTACCACCGCAGAACGATACTCTGTTGCCTGAAGGGCAACAGTGAGCAAGAGACTCAGGATATGAAATTTGACCCAAACAAGGCACAATATTTATGGAATGAAAATAAGGTGAGCTGCAAGTAGAAAAAAATCTGGAGTTCTAAAAATAAGATTTGCTGCAACTTTAGTCCATTCACAAATAAAGATTTGCTGGTGATAGTGATGGCATTACAGCACAAAATGACTTTTGAGAACACAGTTTAATGTTAGAAAAGGCATAGAACTGATAAAGATCATGTATCACACAGACAGTGCTGTTATCAACAAAGTACCACAGATGACTGGTGCTGGGATGAAACCATTCATTATAGCTGGTATTAGAGTGCAGCTGAAAGTGTCCCCACCTAAGATAAGAGCTGAGACAATTTCAGCAACTAAAAGTACTTTTGATCAGCCAAGCTCCTCTCAAATTAGCTGTTCATTTCCTCTGGTTTGTTTTGCAAGTGACCCAATTCTAAAGCGATGCTTCATCATATCTGCCTCCATCTGTATTCAGAGACGGCAACCTACAAACTTTGCTCACCAATGGAGGAAAACATTCACTTAGCTGCAGCAAGTACCATTCTCTTATGTTCATTTTAGGAACTTGTGAAACACACTAGGTACGGAGTGTACAGGAGATATGACAAAAACATCATTGGGCCAACTTCTCAAAGAATTCTGGCAGTACGCCAGAGGTACTCAACACATAAATATTGCAAGTGTTGTGAGGTTAGGATAATCTACATGATGGTGTCCTTCAAACAATAAAAAACCACCAAACCAAAAAAAACCTTATTCTTACGTGATTCTTATGGTACCTTTTTTTTGAGGTGGGGGAAAGGATGGTTATGTATACTTACATAAAAATACAGACCAGACTACAGGAGCCAAAATCCTCACTGCTTCACTGTCACATTCAAATCCTATGATTTGTGGAGGTAAACTAGAGTATACGCAAGGGCCAGAAGGACTGCAGCTATTGGCAGTTACATCATTTNGGGGGAAAGGATGGTTATGTATACTTACATAAAAATACAGACCAGACTACAGGAGCCAAAATCCTCACTGCTTCACTGTCACATTCAAATCCTATGATTTGTGGAGGTAAACTAGAGTATACGCAAGGGCCAGAAGGACTGCAGCTATTGGCAGTTACGTCATTTACTGCAACAACAACAAACCCAACAAACAAAAGAAACTAAGAACAATATATCTAGGCAAAATTTTCTGAGGGAAATAAATTGGACGCCACCAAACTGCATCCCAGTTGAGAGGCTAAATCCCCCTGAGCACAGCTCGTTTCCTTTCTGCCCAGTCCGGGGCCTGCTTACCCAGCATGCAAGACACTAGCTGCCATACCCACGCTCAAGGACACATCAGCTGGTTGTCACATCAGCTTGTTGTCACACCACCTTGGTTTCTCCTTTTACTTCAAAATCTACAACCTTGTCTCAGTGCAATAGAACCAAATGAGACTGTTCTCTGTACAATAGACAGCAAATAAGAGTTTGGGCTAATTACACATGAAGACACAAAATTTTTTTGAAAGTGAAATATTTGGGGAAAGATAATCTGAAACAACTATTAGAAACAGCAGTCTTCATATGAGGGGCTACAACAGAAATATGGTCACCTTCCCATATAAGAAGCCTAAGCTTGTCTCCTGAAGAATAGACATCTGAGGGAAAAGGTCACAGAGGCATTCTTCAGTAATTATTCTCCCTCTTATCTAAGGTTTAAAAGACCAGAGTAGCCATTTTAAAGTTGGGGCCCTGATGTACAGAACACAGTATGGGCAGCATATTAAAATGACCACTACACAGTCTGCTCTGTAGATATGCTAATGGAGTCAGCACCAATTATAGATTTTCTTTTATTCCTTGAAGCCCTCAGAAAGATGAAGGTGAAGGAATGATGAAAATATGAACATTGCTAGAAATATAAACCACTAGTAATGACACAGTATGACATTTGTTCAGTATTCTGGCAACATTACTACACAGAAACAGAATAAGATTAAGTCAAAAGAACTTCCAGGTGACTTTGCTAGAAGCAGTATCCTTTTCATCAGTTTCCTTGATTTTTTTCCTCGATATTCAGATATGCATGAAGACAATTAGGAATATTACATATGATTAAATAAATGAATATATGGACTATTCAACCCCCCGACCAAAAACTAAAACACATTTGCTGATAATAAAAAAAAAAAAAAAATAAATCTTCTGGCATACCACCTTCTGCAGTCAAAAAATTCCACTAACACCTTTCTGGGAAAAGGTGGCAGGAATATCTCGTTAGTATAGACAGGCCTTATTTTTCAGGAATCAGATCTGCTAAACATGTCCTCTCTTCTGGAAAGCTGGCAGCTTGAGTTTGCTACTTTTTCTTTTCTCATAAGTTTAGAAAAATTCTTCTACCTTCTAATTAATTGTTCCACCTTGCCCCCTTTATAAAGCAGGCACGTAAGACAGAGGCTTCTTACCAAAGCCTGTAGCGACAAGGCAACGGTTTAAAAATGAAAGAGGGTAGATTTAGATTGGATACAAGGAAGAAATGGGTTTGGCAGGGGGTGGGGGGTGGGGGTTGTTTTGGTTTTTACACTACAATAGCAATGAGACAGTGGAATGGTTGCCTAGAGAAATTGTGGATATCCTATGACTGGAAGCACTGGGGCTTTGAGCAACCTGATCTAGTGAAAATGTCCCTGGCCATGACAGTGGGATTGGACGAGGGCTTTAAAGGTCTTTCCCAACCCAAACCTTTCTATGATTCTATGATAATTACTATGAAAGTCTCTGATGCTACTTATAGTTTTAACATTAGCATCATTACAGGCTATATTTCCTTAAGCCTTAAAAGGAAACATTTGCACACAAAACAAAATTATGAAAGATGTAATCATTTTCAATAAAAACATTTTTAAAGACAAACAATAGGACTAGCATTTATACACGTATTTTAAATTAGTCTTTAGGGAGCCCATTGTGTTTATTAAGAAGCAGCAAGTTTTATTGCCGTAAGTTGGATATGCACTGCTCCTGAGCACTTTCAGCCAAGTAACCCAATCTGTGACACAAGCTATTCAGAAGAGCACACTTTCTGAACTGAGCATTCAGTTTCTGTGTTAAAGACTTTCATTCTTAAAGCATCACTTAAGGAGTGGTGATTACTTAAGTGCATAAAGATGAGTAACTACAGTGGTAAAATCCACTTGCCGCTAACTTCTTCTAGCCTTCGGGTCCAGCACAGAGCACTTACAGGGAGGGCATGCTGGCTGACACTCAGACAGCCGTAAGGAAAGATGTCATTAGAGTCTCCTGAAGATTGTAGGGCAGGGGGGAGACAAAGGAGAAAAGCAATCAAAGTCTAAAAACCTCAACCACAGAACATCTGCCTAACCTGCCCCTCCTCTATTTAAGGTAAGTCTTTATCTGCCACAAGGACTCAAGAAGAAAAAGGTAAGTTTGTAAGCATTGAAATCAAAGTTTAAGACAAAGGTCTCCTGGTATGCAAATACTTATGTGCTGAAGATATAGTTACGTATCTCATATTAAGGCCTGAAATAGAATAATGAAAACAGACAATTTAACTGGGAAAATATTTTTCCAGCTTTATAATGGGGTGCTTGATAACACTTGCATTATAGGGACTACACTAAAGGTCCCATCCTAAGCCTTACCCTAAAGGGTAAGGGTATCTTTCCAAGCATAACAATGAAAAAACTATCCATTTCCAGTGCACAGACTTAACTGTGAAAAATTCCTTTCTAAACTCTTTTTACAGGTGGTACTAAAATATGGATCTGTCTCCATTTTTGGAGCTTGTTTCTAACATTCTTATCACCTGTAGATTAAAAAAAGCTTTTATTCCAAAGTGTAAAAAAAAAAAAAGAGTATGAGTTTTTATATCACAAGTGTTATCTGAATATTCGTATTATACATGCTTCTCTTCTGCTTGCAGAATTAGGATTTGAGAAAGAACTTTCACAATGAAGTTTACTAGAGCTTCAGATAGGGAAAAAAAAATAATGAAATCTAGGAAAATGGGCATTTCATTCCACTAAAAGTAAAGCTGTACTTCACGATGTCTTTATTGTTAATGAGCTTTTGCTATTACAGTGAACTAAAGTTTATATAGCACTATTTTTCTGTTGTTTTAAAGTACCACAAAGATAGATATTGTATCTATCATTCACTACTTCCACACACATTTAACAGACTATAAAAATCCCATCTCCTAATATGTACGTTTATTCAACAAAATCAAACAGATCTTGCATTTTTTGTGTGCACTTCTTTTAATGTAAGACTTTGTGGCCAGAAAATTAATGAATCTTTCCTGGTATATGTAAACCTATTTTGTCAGCTTATTTAAGTCAAGTCTTTGAAGCTGCAGGCTTGGGCAATTTTCTCAAATGAACAGTTTTCTTTGCAGAAAGACACGTATTTCCAGCTAAAGGAAATATGATTTGGCAACTTAGCATTTTGTCTCACTCCTCCCTGAAAAAAAAAAAAGGTGTCTGGAGAGGAGGGGGAAGATAACGGAACACTTGAGTCTCAAGAGTCTTTCAAGAAAGATTTAGTCCAAAACTTAGAGTAAGATTTCACATATCAAGAAAAGAACATACATCCCATATTGCACAAGGGAGAATCCACATTTAAGGAAGATATATCTTGCTGGCACGATGAAAGAGGAAATTTATGTTGTAAAGGTGAAGAAAGGATCTGCACAGATCCTTGAAACCCAGCCTTGCTCACAGGAAAATTTAATCTAAGCTAGGCATTAAAATTACCTGTATTGTCATAGCCATGCTCATGAACATACATGCCCATGCACACATAGCTCATATGGTCAAGGACAGACTTTACTTGTCACAGGCTTCCCTGTACATCAACACATTCCAGCCACCTCAAACACCCAGTCGACTGGTCCTACCTTCTGCCCCAGGTTCAAAGAGTACTTTTCTTCTTGCTTCTACTTCTAGCAGAAAAGAAACCACAAAACAGAAATAGAATACCTCTTTAAATCATTTACATTATGCTCCATTCTTTTTCATATTTGATGTGTTCAAGAAGACACTAGGAGAATTACTCAGCAATACCATCTGCAGTGTACTCAAAGATGGATGAATATCTACTTGCATCCTGTATTCGATCTTCCTGGCTCATGGGAATACTCACCCCTGGTTCAGATTCTCTAACACAAAGTTTCTACATAAAGATGTTGATTGTATGAAGTCTCAGCTTTCCTGGACACCTCAACTTTTAAAAGTACCAATGCAACAAACATCAGCCTGAACATCCTGATTCCAGGGCATCCCAAGAACATGGGTTGAGGAATGGCCGGGTTCTTCAGCCTGCAAGTTCTCTAGCTGTCAAACTGACTACTTAGTACAACAGATTGGGTTTTGTTTGGTTTTGCCTTGCTCTGCATCAGAAAGTAGTGAATCTAGAATTTCCTAAACAGAAGTACAAGTCTTGTGTTTCTTTGGCCCTTTTTTGGCTCATCAACCCCCTTCAGTTGCCATCTCCTCTCTGGTATTTCAGATCCTCTATACCCAACCTTCTGTATCGCTATCTTGACAGTCCCTCAACTACTTGGGAGAGGACACTAAACTCAGCATTAGACACCAGACAAAACAAACAGCAATGTACAAACACTTTTTAACCTCAGTATTTCTTTTTAAACATTAAAAGAACTTGTGTTCTTTTAATTCACACACGTGCAATAGCTTTTTACTAAAGATTTATTTATTTTGAGGGAGGAAAATTTCCTGGTCTTATAAAGGACAGTGGAATGTAAAGAATAAGAACGCTTCCTTGAATATAAGTTTTACACACATGGACTTAATAGATAAGGCTTGCTTGCTTAGTTACACAAAACAGCAACAAAAGCTCATAGCTTCTTTATCTGTAACTGTTTAAATGTTTATACCTCCCTGTCAGAATCACAGATGTCTTCTGTCTAATTGCTTTGGCTGAACACACTTCCATACGCAAACTCACCTTCCTTTATTTGCAGCTTTCACATTCTACTCTGGCTTTCTCGTCTACAGTAAATTGTGGTTCCTTAAGAAGCCCATCAGGGTACAAATACCTTCGCCAGGGATTAATGACAGCTTTCCAACTGCTTCTGCACTGCCATCAAGAATTTTCATTATCTCTAGTACTTTCACAAAATAGGAGTGTTTCTTTTGGCTAGACATATGCATTTTCTCTTGTTTCTTCTTCTCTTGATAGGAAGAGATAGAAAAGACATATCCCTCAGAGTGGAGAGCTGCCATCAAATCCATTTCTTCTAGGGCCTGTTGTGGTGTAGACCCTGCTCCCCCCTAAGTAACAAGCCGCATTGCAATGTCAGATCATTCAGCACCATATGAGAACAACGAGCTGGGATAAGTGGGCGCTCTACGACCCTGCCTGTTGGTACAATGAGCCAAGATA
>VZSC01008095.1:0-26761 GCA_013398225.1 Steatornis caripensis | reverse complement strand
TGACAGTTGCACCTAAGCACCACTCTGACCCAATTCCCTTTCACAATCCCTTCACAAAGTAATAGAGCGTATCTTGCCATAGAATTCTGTAAAGTCACACTTTTTACAAACTCTCATTAAAAATCACCTTTCCCTCATATCTGTGGTGGTGATTCTTTGAGTGACCATTAAACCTTGACCACTCTCCCCCGTGACAGGGCCATAATGGTACTTCTCTTTCCTTTAGATTTGTGTTTGTTCTGCTCATGGATCCTCTTTTTCACAGAAGATCCAAACACAAACGTGTTTAGAATAGCAAGAGTTTCACAGACAGTTTTCATTTAATATAATTGGAGAACTGAATACACACAAAAGGTTGAAAGTTTAGTGTTTTTCACATTTGAGATTTTGGAAAAGTCCCAGACCTGATACTCATTTTTTTTCTGGTGCATTTTGGGGGTTTTTTTGTTGTTGTTGATGTTGTTCATTTCCATTAAGTTTTGGGGGTTTTTGCTCTCTTGACATTCAAATACAAAAAATAATGTACTAATTAGAGAGAGAACAGATAACCTAGTTTCACTTTCATTCTTGCAAGGATTATACAAAGAATTCTAGCCAGCTTCCTTTCATTTGCCTACAAGTTGCATGTAACTCAAGAACATAATCTATTCTTGACTGGGTCTCTCTGTGTCATATTTTTACTTGGAATGTTCATTTGTACTAGAAACAGGGCAATTTCTTTCAATTCACAAAACCATGATAATGTGCTTTCCATTGTATCATCTCTGCTTCAATGGCACTTGCATTTCTCCAGGGAAGTCAATCTGTTGCGAAGGACATTGAGTGCTGTTCTGGGGGTAACATCCTTCGCCTGCAAGGCAGTACAAACAACCTGAGCCAGTCCATGAAATTCACCACACACAAGCAAACAGACAATGAAATGAAGGTCATTCAGCTGAAACCACAGACCGGATGCTTCCATGGTACACTTCCACTATGGTTCACTTAATTCTGTCAAAGCCTTTATGATGGCAGGGAGACAGACATGCGAGTGCATATGTTCTTTTTTCTCTTTTTCTCAAGGCTGTGAGAACATTTTAATTGGCAAATACAGGAGTCTCCAATCAACCCCTGGAATTTTCTGAATCTGAAACGGTAGCCTGTTTTTGCAAGGTATTTTGAGCACAACAAAAATTCTCCAGCTTACAAGAGCGAAGACAGCTTCCTGAACAGAGGCCTTACTGGTTTGTCTTCTCTTGTAGATATTCAGAAACAAACTACTGCAATTTACAAGCAATACCATGCTGAAAAATGAACTATTTATCAAATACAACCATGCCCTAAAAACAGATGGAGGAAAGGAGGATTTTTTTTGTTGTGGATATGTCATTTCATACCAAATATTTCTTAATTATTACACTGTCCCTCTGAAAGACAAATGTTTCCGTAAGAAAAGGACATTGTAGCTCCTTACTGTTAAAAAAAACAGTTAATCCTTATTCTACGGAAGTGTTCTGTGACATACTCAACAGTTTTGTGGTGCATCATTACAATTAGAGTGATTAAAACTACATCGCCTTATAGCAGACTAGTTTGTCTGTAGCGTTAAAAAGAGGGAAAGAGAACAGAAAGTTTCTCACATTAATACCACACCATTACTGCTCCTGTTCTTCCTGTGGGAAGTTGAGAACATTCTGCAAAAACCTTCTTCAGACTCCCTAAAGACACGGCAGAGTCCTCAGAGTCAGAAACTCTGACCCCAGAAACTGTAAACTGTTGACATGAAACCAAACCTTTTAACCGCGTGTATCAACCCAGACACCTGAGCACCAGTAAGAAAGCTCCATATTACATGTTACTCCCGCTCCTTACGCAACACTATTGTGCTATTTAAATTTATAGGATTGCACTGCGATGCATAACCACTTCCCCCTCCTGTGGGAAGGCAACAAGCAAGTAGCAGAGACTTACAGTGAATTTAAACCACTGCCTGCAGCAGTTTATAGGTTCAGATTTACAGTTTCAAAGATGTTAAAAACAGAAGAAAACTGTTAAAATTATGTACTCTGGCCATCTTTATACCTAACAACAATACAGTCTGCCTACATTGCCCTAAGACCAATAAACTGGCTAAAATATATCTTCCAGACAGTCCTGATGTGAAGACAGAGAATCCTTTCTCACTCTCGGTATTTGGTCCAGTGGTCAGTCTCTCTCAGTCATTTTTTTTGTGCACACTGATTTGTCATTTTAAATTTGCTAGCCTTAACATTTTAGCCACTTGTTCTGTCTTTGCTTTTCCCTCACTAGGTTAAACACATTTCAGAACCCATTTCCCCACCCACCGCCCTGCCCCTGCTGTGTTAATGTACTACACTGCAAAGGTTCCCAAGACAATTTTCTGATAAACTGAAGTCTTATCTCTCTCTCTCAGCAGCCACTTCTGACTGCTCTCCGCTTCAGTAGTGGTTTCATGTTTACATTCTAGACCACCAAGGAAAGTGCTAAACAGGCAGTTCTGGACCGAGTACTGGCACTTTCACAGCTTCATTCAAAAGCATCTACTCAGGGATGATCCCCCTTGCCCGGGATTGATATCTGTCAGTTCACCAGTTCACAAGTCACTTCTAACTGCACTTCTGTGGTCCTGTATAATTTGCCATGTGGTACCAAGTCAACCCACTTATCTCCCACTATTCCCCAGTCTTAGCAATAGCAGTCAAATTTCATAAGTTTGCTTTGATAATTCTGTTAGACTAAGAGACCAGCTCTCCAGCATCCTCTCTTTGTGTCTCCCACTTCTAGAGCGGAAGAAATCCATTCTACATGCACTTCCAACTCTGTATCTCAGCTCACAGGATATATATTCCAGCATTTAGTTCTTCATTAAAGGGAGCCCATTTCAGCCGTTTCATTTCATTGTCCCAGACAGAAGTCAGGCTAAACACTTTATGCTTCCCCATGTTAGCTTGCTTGACCTTTAAGAACGGCCTGAATGACCTTACCTTTTGCAAACAATTTGGGATACAAGCAGAGCTTATTACATACACCTCGTTTTTGCTCCATGCACAGAAGAACACAGATCTGCTGCACCTTTTTTCATAGAGCAACCCTTGACCTCAAGTTGCCAAGATCCATGTTTGTGTCTGTCTCATTCAGGATCTGGTGCCTGCCAAGAGGCTAGCCCTCAAATAAGCAGTACAGAACAGCATACACCTCTGTCAATGGAGTACCCAGCGCCAACACCAGCAACATAAATAATAAAATATCTGTGGGGCGAGATAACTACAGAGGGCAGAAACAATTTCCTCACTTGCACAGCATCGATTAACAGCAGCAGCCTCACTTCTTCAAGCCTCAACTTTCCCATCCCAAGAGACCAGAGACAAAAAGGAGGTGACACAGTATTTCAGCAGAACATGAAAAACAAACAGGTAGCCTGCAGCCCAAGCTTCAACAATTTTATTTATGCATCACTTACATGCAAATACCATTTGGGAACACAGGACTACAAGAGGCAGGGAGCAGGCAGCAGCAGGATTTTCTGAGTGCAGCACCAGTTCTCAGCCTTCAGATCTGCTGCAGAAGACCTGAGCAAGAGGCTGAGAAACAGGAAGGGGAGCAGGACTGGGCTTGACATCATAAAGGAAAACCCTCTTCAGGCCACACTGGCCTGTATGGAGTGCTTAAGGAACAGGAAAGGGATGGCAACATCCTCCCATTCACTTCTCAGCAGGCATCTTTCTGTGGCCAGGCACCTATCTACCTAACTATAGGCCCAGCAAAAATATAGATGGAGCAAAAGCTTTCAGACCCCATGTTTAAAAACCTTCACAAACAACAGGTTCTCCCACAGCCCCCCAAGCTGTCTTATATTGAAGGAAAAAATACATTCCCCAATGAGAAGTGTTGCATCTGAACAGAGTGTGCTAAACGTACAACTATTCAGAAATACTTAAGGGCTTTAGTGAAAAACATTACCCTACAATTAAAATAATTAGACTTGAATAAGACAGAAACTGAGCAAAGAATCTTTCTGATGAACTAGATAGCCCAGCAGCCAGATACCTCAAAATAAAGTGAAAACTCATGCCAACTTCTGTAAGAGAATTTTGCTGTTTCAGGGATTTTTGTCCCTTTATCCTCTGCAATATTCAGCTTGGCTTTTCCTTTGCCAAATTTCATTTCATTATATTTCTTGGACCACCCCAAACAACATTTCTGCTTCTGCTTAGTGTGGATGCCCTCCAGATATTTGTAGATGTTTATTGCTGTAACCCTGCCTGTTAGCCCGTGCTTAGCTGGGAAACATCAATTCTCATTTGGATCATTTCTGATGCCTACAATATCTGTTATTTTCCAATTTCAACATCCAACTAGCTCTCATTTTAGATAGCTACACAGTGTGCTCCCATCCAGAACACCAAATACACATAACTATCTGNCCAGATATTTGTAGATGTTTATTGCTGTAACCCTGCCTGTTAGCCCGTGCTTAGCTGGGAAACATCAATTCTCATTTGGATCATTTCTGATGCCTACAATATCTGTTATTTTCCAATTTCAACATCCAACTAGCTCTCATTTTAGATAGCTACACAGTGTGCTCCCATCCAGAACACCAAGTACACATAACTATCTGTATTTCTAAACTAATTGTATCGTCAGGAAAAAAAAATGCCGTAATTAAGAGTCTAAAACAAACATATCCCACTGAGGGCCTTTAAAGTTTATGGCCCATCCAGCCTTGTGTCCTGCACTGTGTAATTTGTGAAGTGCTGTGTTTGCAGGACAGCAGNTACACATAACTATCTGTATTTCTAAACTAATTGTATCGTCAGGAAAAAAAAATGCCGTAATTAAGAGTCTAAAACAAACATATCCCACTGAGGGCCTTTAAAGTTTATGGCCCATCCAGCCTTGTGTCCTGCACTGTGTAATTTGTGAAGTGCTGTGTTCGCAGGACAGCAGAAGCCTAGACTTAGCACGGGTAGACACTCCCCCCCACCCTCCCAACTAATTTATAATCTACAGAGTATTTTAAGTCTCAGACAGATGACTGTGAAATAACGATGCACATACTGATTATCTCTCCAGTCTAATAATCTGATTTGAGTTGGAACCTGCTGCAATGATGACATTTCACAAGGAAATGGTCGAACGCCTTGTCTTCAATCTTTCTGTACATCACAGATCTCAGGAGAGCAGCTCTACATAGACAGAAAGAGCTACTGTGTTATTATACAGAGTTAAAGGGAAGGTACCATGTAATACATGCTGTTTTCAAGCCTTCTATGCTTGAGGAATTATTTTTAATGTCCATGGTCAAATTACAATTTTGCTATAACTGAATTCAGTGCAAATTGGTGGGTTTCTTCTTATCCGATTAGAAGATACGCGAAAGATAATTTTTCCCCAGTAAAATCAAGCTCACTTTTTTCTTGCTGGCTGATGCGGGGTGGGGGTGTGTGTGACTGTAAAAAATAATACTTTAAACAAAAACAAAAATCTGAGTCTGAGCCTCATCTGATGTGATACGGAGTAGAACACCTGATAAATAGACTAAACACTCCATACCTTGTGTGTGCGCTTCCGCTGGTATAAATAAGAACAGGTTTTAGACCCTAGACAGAGAAACTCAGAATCAAGCCAGGGTTTCTTGGCTTTTCTTAGAGCTTAATGTAAAAGCTTAATGTAAAAAAAAAAAATTAACAACAAAACGAAATACAAAAATCCCCCCAAAAACCAAACACCACCACAGCACCAAAACAAAAAACCACTACTCATGTCCCTTCAGAGGAAAGATGGCCAGGAGAAAGGAGGAGTGACTTTTAGCAGACCAACATCTCAAGCANAAAAAAAAAAAAAAAAAAAAAAAAAAACCACATTAACAACAAAACGAAATACAAAAATCCCCCAAAAAACCAAACACCACCACGGCACCAAAACAAAAAACCACTACTCATGTCCCTTCAGAGGAAAGATGGCCAGGAGAAAGGAGGAGTGACTTTTAGCAGACCAACATCTCAAGCATTTGAGAAGGACGGTTTCTAAAATCCAATAAATCTAGACCCTCTTGAAGGGGAAAGTATCTCAGAAGGGAGCTTGTCAAACAGAAGCACTTGGTCAGTAGTTACAGACTTACCAAGATCAGACTTTGTTCCTCAAGCCTGGTGAAATGCCTCCTTGCCAAGCAAACGCATTTTCACTGTGCAATGCCATTTTCTCGATTATCTTGATTCATGTCATGCTGCATGAGACATTTTAAGAGGTCTTATACTGCATTGAGCATTAGAGATTAGAAATTAATGGACAGCCCAGTAACAGCATTGCGAGGCACTGGCTAGGTGCTCCACAACAAAAGGTGAGTTTACTTCTGTTTATTTCTACTGGTCTCCGGAAGATTTGAGCTTCTAGCGTATCTTTACAAATAAAAATTGTTTTCCATATCCTCCACTGCAGCTGTCTAAGTGATACTCCTACAAAGTTTCTTTTCAGTTACTCTGACCTTCACATAATAGAGAAATCAGGAAAAGCTCCGACTATTTCTATTTTTTTCACTGCAAAACTCAATTTCCATTACTTCTTACAAATTATTTACCTAAAACACCTAGCATTTTTTAAATTCATCTAAAGAGATATTAAATGGGATTTGCACATGCACATCACCTTAGGTGGCTTTGAAAAAATACCACTTTTCGTTTTTTCGTCTGCTGTGTTGCATACAATCCTCAGCAATTAAGCAAGGGCTTGCTGCTGTGTTAGTACTGATCCTTTCTCCCAAAATAACTGAGGACAGCCACACAAACATGGCATCAAACTCTGCTAGCACAAAAAACAACACCAACCCAAAACCCCCACAGAAAACAAACAAAATAAAAATCCAAGAAAACCAACAAGAGAAAAAAGATTTTCCAAAGGCAGCACTTTTAGTATGTTAAGAAACGCTATTTTCTAGCATTGATATAGAAAATCCATCAGGTCCAATACTATACTTGATTAAACAGGTAGAAGGAAGGCAAGCGAGGGTGTTTTTAACCATAGCTTGCAATTCCCCCACTCGAGCTCTCCACCTGTCGTTGAAGTTCATCATCACAAATGCACAGGTATGTGTATTGTAAAACTCAGCATTAAACTCTTTATTGAAAAGGACAGAAGAGTTTGTTTAGGAATCAGGAACAGATTACTGAAGATATGAGAAGTGCCAGTCTAAACAAAGTGTTTAGAAGTCAATGCACAGAAAATAATTACATTTCTATTTCAGTGAAGCACTTGAGCACGTGCCTATCTAAGTGCTGACATAAAAGCTTTGTTGAATAGCGATGAGCCTTCTTGTATCCCAAGGATGAGGCACACGCTTAAGTCCTTGTCTGAATCAGCATCTACTTGAACAAATACAATCTCCCAGATTTCCTCTTATTGTTTGCACACAGAAAACCTGCAAGGACAAACACTAAAAGCATACTGAGAGCTGATAAATTCACTCTCCCCACTGTATCAGTGGGGCTTTTGCCTATGGGATTAACTTCGTTTCCTCTCTGAGCCCATGTTACTATGTACTACTGAAGAAATACAGATACATGCTTCAAGTAACTTCTTGGATGAAAAGTAAGTGCCCCAGGATGTTTTGGAAATTGCCCACAACGGGACACTCTACTGATGATATGACCCGAAAACAAGGAAATTATCCACACTACCAGTAAAGGACCCATTTACAGAAACGGGAGTTCCTTGTGAAGAGGTCCAGATTAATTAGCATTAAAACAAGTCAGTGAATTAAAACTGGAATGGTTTTAAAAAGTCGTTAAAGGCAATCAGTAAGAATCAGCTAGGTAAAGAAAAATGGGGAGCACTGCTTCTCTCCAAGCCCATCGCACCTCTGAAGAAAGAGCTCCCAATCTTTTACCTATTAATGATCACTATATCCAAGATACAAGGTGGCATCTGCTACAGACCACCACTGCGCACTGAAGTACAGCATGACCTTCTCCTATGGGTTATTTATCCGTTTCAAAGAGAGAAACAAGCTGAACCATTANGGTAAAGAAAAATGGGGAGCACTGCTTCTCTCCAAGCCCATCGCACCTCTGAAGAAAGAGCTCCCAATCTTTTACCTATTAATGATCACTATATCCAAGATACAAGGTGGCATCTGCTACAGACCACCACTGCGCACTGAAGTACAGCATGACCTTCTCCTATGGGTTATTTATCCGTTTCAAAGAGATAAACAAGCTGAACCATTAACCTCAAATACTAGAGGTCTCAAAATTAGTGCTGAAATATTCGGCAGTTAAACTTTTTTCATGTAAAACAAATATAACTCAAATGTTGTGGAGTCCAATACATAGTCATGCTACATCAGCCATCACTTGGACAGACAAAGCATTCCCAAAACAAGAGAATGAACCATTGCTTAGATACAGTCAAGCTGTCACTACCCCATTGCACACAGGCGCAAAAGTGAAACTACTAATCCAAGTGTAATGGCTGTAAATGTATCTGTTTGCCAAGCTGAAAAACACCAGAGTCTAGTCACCTTAGAGAAGGAAAAAAGTGCAAATTATAGTTAAAATAGTTAAGAACCATTTAAAACAACTAGGACGTGTCCCTAAAAGTCACAATCCATCTGTTACGAATGAAACTCATGCGGACTTAGAAAAGGCTCTTTTAGAGAGACAAGAAAAATCTGTCGACACACACACACAAAAGATCACAGTATTATAACAGTGAATACAAATTAAAGGCTAGAAAGACCAGAAATTTTATACAGGAAACAATGGACATAAAAGTAACTCTCTGACTAAGACTAAAGGTTTTTAAGAACAGCAAGAATCTATGATAGCATAAAAAAAGCAGAGGTATTAAATATTTTTCTCCTGAATTTTGTGAAGGAAGCGTGGAAAGTATTTGCATCCTCTAAAATAAACAAAATTCTGCATGATCTTCACTTACTGTTGGAATGTAAGTACCAGTTTAACACTTCAGAAATAAAGTCCTCAGAAAAACAAAACAAAAAAGCCAAAACACACCTCAATCATACAAAAAGAGCTGGCTGAGAAGCAAGATGAACAACGAAAGTAGATTTTCAGTAGCTTCTGTAGCCCTAAAATAGTTCAGCAGCACAAGAAAATAAAGTAGTGACGGAACAATACTTTACACAAAAGCAATGGGCTGACTGGTTTAACATCAGCAATCAGTAGACCTGGCACCAATCCCAACAAAATAATGAAATGACTAATTTATGGCACAGTTAAGCATTAAAAGAAATGCAATGTAATCAAGGACAATACGTGGGCTTATGAAAACTAAATCTTGCTTTCAAACGAGATTTTGCTGATAGGAGGGTAAACTTGTTAATGTAATAGATTTCTGTAAAGTATTAGATTTGATCTTAATTAATGAATTATAATTATGCAAGATCAGCATGGCAGGCATTACACAAATTCAAACCTCCCAAACTAATAGACCTTAAAATGTTGTTCTAAATGCGGAGCCACTGTTGAACAGCAGCATTTTTGGAGATACGTTCTGAGACCTAAGCTAGATATTAATTGACAGCTCGGGGTAGGAGGGAAGCATCCCAGATTACAGCCAATACATTTACAGATTATACACTCCCCCAAAAAATGGGGAATGGACAGCAACCCCAAACCATTTGCATCATCCTGGGAAGTTTTCAACCATTTCATAGACACACATATTAGATCATGCATCTTCTAAGAATACAGACTTCTGGGTCAGGTAATGGGCACAGCCACACACAACCTCTATTCCCCAGTTAGTCATCCAGAGCCCTTTGCCGCAGTTCAAGAGATCAAGGAATCCAGGAAATGTTTCCATGAAACTCGCTGTAGGCTGTGAAAAAAGCCACTTCAGCTAATCAACTCTGAAATACAGTGGAAAGAGTCAAGTCCTATGTGCCAGCGTGATAAGCGCTGTAAAAGAGTTCAGATCTGGCATCTATTTAACAAAAAGAAAGTGGCAAAATCAGTGTTTTTAAAAAAAGCTTAAAGAATGACTAAGAGCCTGGAAAACTTGCTTTATAACCAACAAAGTTGCTCAGGTTATTTAACTTTTAGAGAGAATACTACAGTTGGTTTCAACTGTATACCAACTTATACACAGAACAGAAATTTGATAGAAGGCAGCATTTCAATTTAGCAGACAAAGAAACTATGAGAACCACAACATTTTTGTCTGGCTGTTTTCAGACTAGAGTGAGGGATGTGTTCAGGAAACAATGAAGATAACTGAACAGTTAGTTTAATTAGCACAGAAACAAAAAAAAAGCCAGAATAATACACTGCTGCTATCACTATTGCTTTTCCTTTGACAGTTCATGCAGTGGGAATGAAGGAAAAAAAAAGAGACAGACCTCTGCTTTGACAATATGCCATTCAGGCACATCAGCACAAGCGTTGTACTTGTAGTGCTTGGGCTGGGAACACAAAATAAAGTTTGCTGGGTTTTTGTTTTAATTTAAAACATTAGTCAAATAAAGTTTTCTAATACCAGGTTTTTCTAACACTTCAAAGTCCAAGCAGCAGATTCAGGCCAAATTGCATCTAACAGCATCCTTTTACATTTTTACCATCCTCATATCACTGCTGTAAAACAGAGAAGTGATGAACTATTTCATGCCCGCTGTTCCCTGTGCAGTCCAGATTAACCAAAATTCCCTGATCTCCCCAAAGCACTAAGCTGTTGCTGACTGCCTTGCCCCACCTACTGCCATCTTGGCAAGATGGTAGCCGCACGACAAATAATCACAACCTTTAGCTTTACCCCAACATTACAGATATAAACAATAGCACTTCCATAATGTCTATACTAATACAGCAGTATTATTCTATATGTTATGATTTTGCTGCCGTCTTTCTATAAAAATCTATAATCAATAATATCAGCAGTACAATACACATTTTGCTAGTATCTCAAGTCACTGTAATTGAATAACTATGTTAAAATTACTATGACTGTAAATTAATTTGATAGTAATTGTCAGTAAAATCATAATAAATCATTGTTCACTTTATATAAATCTTAACACATTATGAAACATTATTTAAGATGTTAAAAATAAAGATTAAAATTCAAGACTAACCGAAGTTTGAGCATTTACTTTAACTCTGATTTACATTGCACTCCATAATTTGAGTGTAATGTTGAGTCCAGTAGATTTGGGCTTTAATGAATGCCCTGAGTAATGATGAACAGCTGGCCATCTTAAATCAGGATGTCTGCTGAGAGTAGGCAATTTAAAAAAACATAGGCTATCTATTGCCAACATTTCAGAAGCTATGCCAAAAATCTAAGAATTCATGAGAAAAAAATGCCTTTGCTAGAATTTAACCCTCTGGCTATCCCTGGTGCCTGGAGAGAGTGACCACATTTGTTTAGTCAGCAAGGGAGTGACACAGCACAGGAGTGAAATCTGAGTGTCCATTCACGCCTGCAGTCAGACAATTTTGGTGAGGGACATGAAAACACATAAGCATTTAATCTCTCTTCCTAGGAAAAAGATCAAAGCCTTTTCATAGCTGTACTACAGACCACTGAAAGCTGCTACGAAACAGCAGCTGTCCACAGGTGAAAGGCATTATCCCCTTGTTGCTATCTCTTGAGAAAGTAAACCTCTGGAACACACTGTCATTACCAGTACTACATGTTATAACTTTCATTATAGAACTAAGCAATGCATTAGAACAACTTAGTACAGAAAAACTTTTCCATTAAGTAAGTTGACTAGCTGCAGTACATATTCTCTTAATAGCTGGGACAAAGACTAGAATCCAAAGTCCTAAAGGATGTAACAATAGCAGACTTGCCATCATTATTTTTTTTTAATATTACCCCTTCTATATTTTACAATTTTCATGACCATTTACTATCAGATCCATCACAAATAGCCCAAAAACATCCCAAACCATGATGAACTATCACAGTAAGCTGAGGGAGAACATAACCAAGTTACCTAGGACCTGAAAGATTACCACCTCTCTCTTCTTGCCATTTTCTTTCCTAAGCCATTACACATCCCATTAGTTTGGCTAGCATTCGTCTTCCATCCTGCTTTTGTGCTGTCATCTCTTACACTATATTCAACATTCTTTTCCTTAAATCAATACACCATCAGCTGCAAATCTGCAGTGATTCAGCCTTGCTCTGTGTTTACCCTAATAGCCATTCTCACCAGAGCTCTCGTTAAACACCACGTCTAGGGTTCAAATAGCACACACACTATGTCCAAAGGAAACAGTGGGTCCTATCTGAAATCTCCTTGGTCGAACACAGCCAGCCTCACACGTGCTGGCTACTTGTTCTAATAGCAACATACACGTGCCAGGACAGTCAAGAAAGAGCGGGTGAAGGGGAANTTTACCCTAATAGCCATTCTCACCAGAGCTCTCGTTAAACACCACGTCTAGGGTTCAAATAGCACACACACTATGTCCAAAGGAAACAGTGGGTCCTATCTGAAATCTCCTTGGTCGAACACAGCCAGCCTCACACGTGCTGGCTACTTGTTCTAATAGCAACGTACACGTGCCAGGACAGTCAAGAAAGAGCGGGTGGAGGGGAAGAAAACTTCATGACCACTAGATGAATTCTGTGTGTGGACTCTGGCCATGCTAGACCCAAATCTCAGATCCCATAGGATTACCACAGAGCGCCCACTGGCCTTTAGACTCTCATCTTGTAGGCAAACTTCTGAGTCAATCTCACTCTAGCATATGTTATACTTAAGCCGTCAAACCAAGGTTAAGTTAGTCAAAGTTTCTTTGTAGAAACAGCATGCTCTCTCCTTGATAAACTTGTTATCTTTGACTTTCTAAGAGACTGTTAAAAGCAAGGGGCACACTGGCTCTGCAAAAGCATTTGCATCCCAGACATTTTACAAGATACTCTTCCCTGAGTAATCAGCAGATCAAAGCACAAAAGGTACATTTGGAGACTAAAACCACCGATCTAGCCAAATCACAGGATTAATAGAAAGACTTGCTGTTTGCACAGACAAACGAGAAGGCATGGGAGACCAGAAGGGAGCTTTCACATGCCCCACATCTTTGGGGATAAAATTTTGCCACTAGAGTCAGAGAAGTGCTGATTGTAGCCCCCCTAAAAAGAGAGGATTTAGAGTAGGCTGTGGTGGCTTTCTTCGGTAAGGGTTCATAGAACAAACTAGTTATCTGAAGTGATTGGTGCAAAATGGCTGTCAGGACTTATTGATTAGACTTCATCCTACCAACTGTTAATTACTAGCTATGCCTGACCCCATATGCCTGCATAAAGAAAATGGAGGTGCACTGAGGATGGTATTTGGCCCAAGGTGCCTCGTGCAAGCAGAAAAATCAACAGCATGGACATTGATGTACTTCTCAAAATGTTTTATTCTCCATTTGCAGCTTTGATTATAATATCTTACACTATGAGACCATGCTTCATTTTCTCCTGCTTATTCCCTCTCTTAGCAAAAGGTACAGAACTCCATACAGTACTTAAATCAATTACATTTTTGAATGAAGACTGTTGAGCTATTTGACAAAAAAAATTGCCTTGCTTTAAAGCCACGTGCATTAAGACAACGGACAAGAGATTCTTGCAGAATTTCATAGCAAGAACTATAAAATACTTCTGCTGAGCTGATTGTTTTGTATCCTGCCAGTTGTATAGCTCACATACCTGTTCACAAGCAGTTCTGCTGTGCTTGTTTTCTTTAAGTTACTGCCTTATGGTTAGGAATCAGAGTAACCGCATTACTTGTATGGCATTTCTTGGAAGGAGACCGAACTGCTGCACTAGGGAACACGCAGTTTGAATGTGTCTCCTGGAGAAGCAATATTTCCTCTAAAATGACTGAGAGACAGATGAAAGAAAGAGTCAAAAATATGGGACACAGCTGCTACAGCTGTGAGTAACTACCCATTTTCACCTCATAATCATTTGCATAGGGAAAACCAGTTGTTGCAAGTACAGTGTCTCCAGCATAATTTAGTCACCAGTTGGTACTTAATTTGATCCTTCATTTAATTTGATTAAGACCTCTGAAACTGGAAGTCATCCAGTACTTAAATATATAACTTCCACTCCTAATTTTTTTCTGCTTTAGTCAGGATAAATTCTTGCTGGATAAATTGATTCTTGGCTACAGACAGTTGCTATTTAGTTAGTGGTGATGAGCTTAAAGAAATGCTTATAAATAAGTGAAAAACAACATAGTCCAAAAAGGATAAAGGCTGATTGAGGAAAATTTGTGCAACAGTTAAGGAAAGCTACAAAGCTAAGAAAATATTCTTATAACTACTACTGTAATAGCACTTAGGGCTCATCTTGTTTCTCCTCTTACTAGTATACTATCAGGTTGTCATTTACCTCCAAAGAGTCCTTGTTAAGTAATATTGTGCCCATTTCACAGGCAAGCACAGACTGATTAAGATTTTATATGTGATTACATGTGTGATACACCTGCGCCATATCTGGGAACCAGCTCACTTCCTTGAGAGTCTCTGTTCAGGACACTTGACACAGGACCAGTGTGTCTCCTCACAGGCCAAACAAGCCGCAGCATAAACCCCAACAGCCATATCAATAATACAAGAAACCACAAATTTCAATAAGAAGGAGGGGGGAAAGAAAAGGATTAATATTAAATCGGAAGACTGACATTATACATTCTAGTACAGGGAACAGTTTACCTTTCAATTCTATTCCTACAGGGATTTTGCTTTTCATCCTCCAAGCTCAAATACTTGTCCCACACAGATTTGGCAGGGTTCCACCTTGATTTTCTGCCAAACAATATGGAAAATTGATTTGGGTAATGCAGAAAGCCCTTGGTAGAAGACCAAAGAGACGTATATAGCTGACAATGGATAATGCCTTTGGTAGCAGATGAAAATAAAACAAAAAAAATCTCTGCAGCATATCAAATTCCAGGGCTCAAATGTTTATAGTGTCACTTAGCATCCCAACTCACCATTTAGTAAAGCCAGATACATAATGTCTGAAACCCTGTCCATCATCACTGCACAATATTTTGTTAAAGATGCCATAAATAAGAACACAAGCAAGACAGATACTGGTATGTGTCAAGCATGGAGAATACTGATATCCAGCCTTCCCAGAGATCAGTAGCTTTTGGTTCTGCCCTGTTCCCCCACCACTACCACCACTCTCCCACCACAGGACATTATGTTGGAGGCTATTCTTTTCTCCAGCCACATAAAGTCACTTGTATTCCCCTTCCATCCTGCTCATGTTCTTCCTTGTCTAATTCTATTTTTCAGGTCGGTGGCTGTACTGCAAGTTGTCCAATAACATTATTTTCATTAAGCCATCCCATGCTAGTCTATTCTGAGGGTAGCTTGTGTCAGCAGCACATTTCTGTAGCTCGGGTAATTTTCTTCCTTTTAAAAGAAATCAGGGCACTGACAACTCCTCTGTTTTCAAAGATGCAATGAGATATGACATCTGTTATTTTCACCCCTCCAGTCAGGATCTTTCCAAAAAAGCTCACTACAGCATTTCTATACCATCTTCCAGTCCCTTGCAATGCCTTCCCTTACTTTTGTATTTCAACAAGCAAACATACAGGAGGAAAACGCTAATAAACACCTGAGGCAGAGAGGGGGTTAATGAGACTTGTAGTCAAGGGTTCTCATTAGGTGTGAAGTCATCTTATTAGAGGATTATATGGATTATGAGAGTAAAGTGAAACACTGCACAGCAGCATCTCTGACTTTCAGAGAATCCCATTCAGTCACCACTAAAAAAAAAAAGAAAGACCTAATTAGTTACTACTGCATAAGAGGCACACCCCTTGCAACCTGTCATGGACAATTTCACAGTCAGGATTTGTGGTCCAAATATAACATGATTTTAATTGTTCATGATGCAGAGGACTATACTGTCTGCAACTCTGCTGCAAATATCAACTACTTGACAGGGAAAGAAAGAAATACGGCCGCAAAGGAAAGGCGTACACTTAAACTGCTATATATCTCCACTGTCAGCCATGGAAACAGGATTGTCTCCTTAAGGCAGAAAACAGAGGGACAGAAATTTGAGGCTGTCCATTTGCCCCAACCCAGCAGGCTGCATCATTGCAGATTGAATCATTGCAGATTATCAGAAAAGGCATGGGGCAGACAGAACTAGGAGGGTGGCAGCACCCAAGGTCGGCACCAGCAGAAGTAGCCATCGCTTGAGTCAAATAATTGAGGAACACATTTTGTCCCTCCCCCATCATGGCTGCGTGCCTTGTCGCATCACCATGTACCTACATTCTATTTATCTCAACCTAAGCATTAAGTATTTTTGAATAATTATTATTTGTTTCTCTACACAGATGAGAATGAAGATGGAAGAATAACACAGCTGAATGCAGTATTTAACATGGTTCATGGGAAGGGATATTTTAATTTTGAGGAGATTTTGTTGTTATTTTTATGTTCTGTGCTTTCCAATACATGCAGGTTTTGCCCTACTCTCAGCTGTTCTATTATAGTCACAGACGTTAGAAGAAATGAAGTAAAATTCAGGCATCACCTTGGTACCTAGGAATAATTTAGATGTGTGTAAGTGAAGTGACTCTCTTCTTGGCTCTACTCACATGTGTCTTCCCCAGAAGAATTAAAAAAATATTTTTTTCACATTTAGTTTATGAAACAATACAAAAGTATACTTTCTGAAGTTGTATGTGTTTGTACTTATATTAACAAATGGAGCACTCAGTTTGGAAGTTAACACTTTTGTATCATCTCAAAAGTGCTTCCCATCAGCACACCTACAAATACAGACTTTCTGTAAATAATAAATCAAAGCACTCTTCAGTTGTTTCAAAGACCATTTTAGACAGAAAGCTATGTCAGAGCACGAGCAACATCCTTGAACTAGTTAAAAATACACTGTTAAACCGAGGCTGGAAAGGGCTTTGGGAAGCAGCGGGGGAGAAAGAAAAGAGCAACAGCTAACTCAGGTGAGAGATGAAGATGAGCTCAGTAGCATACTAGAGAAGGAGAAAAAACGCTCGTCTTTTTCTGGGGGTCCCAGTGGGCATTTTGTGCCTCACGTGCAACTTCATCACCAACCGATTACAGCATAGCAACATTTTGCTGATTAACATACAGGCAGTCTCACCTCACTGACTTCTTGAAGGAGAAGGGAAGCATATGTCTGCACAAGTCTACCTAAATAATAGCCTACTAACCTCTCTTCATTCCAAATGAATTTTTCCCCAAAACAAGTTTTTTTGCAAGTTTTTAAAGAATTACAGGACTGTAAGTGCAAGCTGAACATGAGATAGACTAGTTATTATATGCTAAGAAAACATCTATACACTTTTTTAATTTTTTTTTCTAAGTGGAAAAAATCAGAGTCAAAGTGTAGTCTCAAGGCCATACCAAGATGATTGGTGTCATGAGTCTGTATCCAGTTCTTCCGTGACCATACTCCAGCCCCCAGTGTAAGCTATTCCTCACATGGACAGTTGGACCAAAGAATAAACTAAAAAGGGTGGAAAAAAACTAACTAGACACAGGAGATGCATACGAGCCTGTCACTTGGTGAATTACCATAGAGCTTGTTACTGCTGCTGCATTATGTTCAGTTGTTTCAATAATTTAACAGTAGCTCAAACAGCATTGCCAGCTCCAGACAAAACACGGCAGATTGAACAAGTAAATAGAAGGCAAGTATAGTCAGACAGATCAGCTGGTAGATACGGTTTACTAGCATAATTAGTAGGAAATATATTACTATTATCATAAAAAACCCACAAACCAAACCCCCAAAATATCACCACCATGCTTTCCTGATGCGGTTTTGATAAGACTTAGTTCACACAAAACCACTCAAAAAAGTGGTAAAGAACTACTGCTACACACAGAACCAAAAATAACATTGACAGAAACAAATCGAAGATCATACTACATGAATAGAGGCATACAATCACTACCAAAATAACACATTCTAAAAAAAAGCCAAAATGTAATTGCAATGGTTTGCAATTGTACAAGCTGCCTTTTATTCACAGAAGCAGAAATTATGTAAGATTAAGATGAATTTACCCACTTAATTGCAGACAAGTAAAACAGGGTAGGATGATTGTAGCAGGATTTGTTCACTATTCATGAGTAGCATCTAATCTGGATTTAGAGTTTAGCCTGTAGAAGTGCCACTTTTCACAGTAAACTGCAGATTTAACAGTATTACACTTTGTTAATTCTGCAGACAGAGCTTTAATAGGACTTTCCAGCTCACACATTTAAGTTAACTGCTTGTTTCCCAACTAAGCAGTGATGGCAAATAAAAAAAAAGAATTAAGTAGCAGATGCCCTCCCTGTGCAGCCTGAGGCAGATAACAGTGAATATTCATTTCTTTTTCTACGGATTCTTTGCACCAGAACATTCACTCCTCCTATTTGTACCTGGTAATAGTTAGATTTTACATATTCCCTCAACTCATTTTTTTTCCTCTAAATTCTATCCTTCTATTGCTTTAGTTTAGCTTTATTTAGAATCCTTCAGCCTTGAATTCAACCATCAACTCCCTACCACCACCACACCTGTCCAAAAAAACTAGACTAAATTGAATGAAAAATCATTGCTCTAGTGAGCTTTCTGAGGAGTAGGGTTGGGAAGAAATGTAAATACATTCATTATTTCTCTCATTGAAATGTATTTCTGAAATCTCAGAGCATCCAGCTGAATGCTGTTTCATCCTAATGAAAAGTCTCACCAGCTTAATGTACAAACCTGGATATTGGATACCAGTGAAAAGGCAAAGGATATCAATTTCTCTGAAATGTCAGTCTTTCTAATATATTTATGAAGACACGGATGACTTACCCTTTGTAGACAAGGAACGAGTTTGTGAATGCTTAAACAAGCTGGACATGCGCAAGTCCAAGGGACTTGATGGAATGTACCCATGAGTGCTGAGGGATTTGGCCAACAGCATTGCGAGTCTACTCCAAATTCTCTCTGAAACGTCATGGGAAATGAAGAAGGTTCCTGAGGACTGGAGAAAAGCCAGTGTCACTCCGATGGGCAAGAAGGCAACTACAGGCCAGTCAGCTTCATCCCAGTCCTGGGAAAAGTGGAGCAAATAATCTTGGAAACCATTTATAAACACATTAAAGTGATGAGGAGTAGTCACCAAGGATTTACAAAGGGAAAAATCATGCTTAACCAACTCAGCAACCTACAAAGTGACTGGCTTGGTGGATAAGGAGGCAGGGGGGATTGGATGTAATGGATGTTGCTTATATCAAATTAAGTAAGGCTTTTACACTATCTCCCATAACATCCTTATAGACAAACTGATGATTTAGGAGGTAGATAGAGGGACAGAGAAATAGACTGAAAACTGAACTGCCAGGCTCAAGAGACTGTCATCAGTAACACCAAAGTTCAGTAGGAGGCAGTCACTTGGTGTTCCCCAGAGATAGATACTGAGAATAATATAGTTAAACATCTTCACAAAATGTCCTATTAATCATGGGAAAGGGTGTAACTTCAACAAAACTAGGAGTGGTTGATACATCAGGCTGTTGTACTGCCATGCAGAAGGGTCTCAAGAGACTGGAGAAGGGAGCCAACAGGAATCTCATGCAGTTCAACAAATGAAGACACAAAGTCCTGCACCCAGGGAGGAACCACACCACAGACCAGCACATGCTGGAGTCTGGCCAGTCAAAATGCAGCTTTGCAGGTAGGACCTAGGTGTAATGAAGGACAAGTTGTAAACAAATAAGTCATGTGCCCTTGCAGTGAAGAAAGCCAACAATATCCAGAGCTGCATTAGGGAAACATTATCAGTAGGCCAAGCAGGGTGATCCTTCCTCTCTACTCAGCACTAGTGAGACATGTTTAGAGTATTGGGTCTGATTCTGGGCTCCCTAGTACTAGAGAGACCTGGACATACTGCAACAAGGCCAGTGAATAGCCATGAAGATGGTTAAAGGCTTGGAGCATCTGATATGAGTAGAGCCTGAAAAAGCGAGGACCTCTCAGCCTGGAGAAGAGAAAGGTCAGGGGGATTTGATCAAAGTATAATAAATACCTGATGGAAGAGTAAGAAGAGTCAGACTCTTAGTAACTCCCAGTGACAGAACAGGCAACAGGCACAAAATAAAACATGGGAAACCCTGTCTAAACCTAAGAAAACACTTTTTTACTTTGAGGTTGATCACAGAAACAAGTTGTAGAAAGAGGTTGTGGGATATCCATCCTCAGAGATACTCAAAACCAGACTGCACACAGCCCTGACCAACCTCCTGTAGTTCACCCCCTCAGAGCCACTGGGGGCGAGGGAGATGAACGATAGAGCACATGATTTCCAGAAGTGCCTTCCCATCTCCGTGATTCTGTAGTTCACCCTGGTAAGAATCATAAATTGGGCAGACGGTGGAATATCAAAACACAAGCTCAGTTCATCCTAATCCTGCTCTCCATTACAAAAGCATTTGACCAAAATGAGCAGATTTGCATCTTCTTGCAGCAGGCAGATCTTGAAGTTGTAGAAGCATCCAAAAATTTTGCTGACAAGACAAAGGCCCTCCAACTCAGCAGTCAATTCTGTGAAGTGTTCACAGCTGCTTCCAGCCACGCTGAA
Organism: Steatornis caripensis; assembly: GCA_013398225.1. NCBI lineage: Eukaryota > Metazoa > Chordata > Aves > Caprimulgiformes > Steatornithidae > Steatornis > Steatornis caripensis. Next base: position 6,162 of record VZSC01008095.1, on the reverse strand, counting down.
CAAAACAAATTTTCAGTCAGTCTCCTGTGGCTGTAAACAGTACTCTAACATGGCTTTAAAGTCAGTAGAGGTGCATGATCAAGCAACACTTTTCATTGTGCTTCTAGCCTGCTTGATTGTTTATTCATTCAACTCAGAATTCATTGCACTTAGGTTAACATCAGGAGTTTTTCAGATACACCTTCCTCTTAGCTCTATGAACCATAAGCACATTAGTGAGGTTGCTTTGAAGGTGATTCTTTTCAAGTTATATTTTAACAGATGCAAACATTCCACACAAACCCACTTCTGCTCTGGATCTCAGCTTTACAGGCAACTGAAACATCATGGTGTAGATTGATCCAAAGAGCTACAGAAAGAGTTGCCAGAATGCTAGTTTGGTATTACTCCATTATTTCTGTACTGTTACAAGCATTAGCTAAGATTGTCTGTGTTTACTTGCTCGACAGAGTCTTGCTTTTGACCCTGGTATTGGAGAGGTTTTTTGCAAAATAGTTAAAGATGAATGGATTGGCACTTGAATATAGCAAACACTCACATTAAAGAAAAGTTTTAAGAAACACAGAGAGTTCATGCTAGTTCAGTTTCTGCCCGTGCAAAATGGGAAATGTTCATTTTTAAATAAAAATGTTTTAGACTGAATAATTTCCTACTATTTTTGTCTAATTTAGAAGTAAACCAATAATTCCTACAGATTTCCAGAAAATCCTAGTTTCTTTGTTTTTTTCTACCAGACCAAGACCATAACTTTCAAGATTTGCTTCATCTCTCATTTCACCTCCATTTTTTAACTGTAAGATTTTTGCCATTTGAGAGGGAGTGAGTAGCAGAGACTGAATACAGCTTCTGAAGACTGCTGCAGGGGAGAAAAAAAACAAACAAAAAACCAAGCAGCACTTTCCTTAATGGTAGTTCAGAATGGCAAGAGCCACTCATGGAGAAACATGCTGGGCTGGCAGCTTCAAGACAGGCTTTTCTTTCAGTTGCTATGACGCTTGTTTCCTGCTACCAAGGAACCCCCAAGGGAACTAATACAGAAGTGTCCAGCCCACATCCTTTTTAACCCTAAAACTATGAAACCGGCTTTAAGCTTTGGAAGAGAATGGACCAATATAGAGGAAAAAGATTACTGCAAAATTATCATCTTGGAAGGCTTGACTGTGAGGTCAAAACCCAAGACAGCTTCAGATGAAAACAGTTAACCATCACATTTGCCATTTTGTCTTTAACACTTGATTGCCAGAACTGCAAGTATTTTTCCACTAGAATTAAAAAAAATAAATCACTCTTAGCTTATCCTTCACAGGATAAATCATTCTTTATAGAGATATTGCAGGAATAGTTTTACTGTAAATGTGTAAGAGAGCTATTCTTGTCTGAGGAAATGAAGAATGGTGAAATATGCAGGTGATTAATATAATCAGAATTAGCGGGGAGATCACTACACTTCACAGCTCTTCACTACAAGAGGAAAGATATATTCGCATATTCTGACACAACAGACAATAAGCAGATTTCTCTACTTTTATTTTGTGGCAGAGCCTGCCAATTTTCAATACATATCTCCTTGGAGGCTTCTGACCATTAAGTCTTAACACCCACAAGTCAGGGGGATACCGGCTGACTCTGCATTACAGTGGTTCCTCAGAGCACGCGTGTTAGGCAACTCCCTCTTGAAGGGCACCTAGTCACAGCTTTTTGTGTAACTAACTCTTTCAAGTACTTCTGTGTTTCCCCCATCTTACCCTTTGTGTAGCTTGGGATGCTCAGAGGAAAGGAAAGAGAACAACCAAGGAAGTTTCCATACAAAAAAATAATCCTCACCCCAGCACCGCTGTCCTATCCCCTTTATTAAAAGAACACCTAGATTTTGCTACAGCTACCACCAAAAAAACTAACACACATCTGGACACAGAGCACTCAAGACAAATCACATGCAAATATTTGGCATGTAATAACCCAATTGTCAGAGCTACTGAGCACATTAGGAGTCCAGCCAAACTCAGCTTGGTGTTGTGGCTCCAAATCGGGGATTGGAAATTAGCAGAACACACACCTCACAGTGGAAGACAGTTGTCCCAGTGGTTCAGCTTTGTTCACTGTAACATTTTGCCAGGGTATGCTGAATTCCAGAAGGAAAATGGCTTCTTCAGTGCTGAATGAAACCAAGGAAAGCCACCAAACTTTTACAAAGTGGTACTGTTATAAAAGCTCTTCCTAGTATATAAGAAGCAGCAGCTCTCTGTATTTCACAGTAGCAGTGCAGAACTGTGCAGAACCCAGCCTCATCAACAATGTTACCTGGATGAAAAACCCCTTTAGTTCACCAGCTAGATGAAACATTTTAGGGTATATACATGCTACAAAAATTAATGGATTAAGTCTGGCTTGAAGCGGAGGGAAAAAACAACAAAACTTCTCCAGTCATGAAACCAGGAGTCATACCTTCCTAGCAAGTCATAATAAGTATTATCATTAGTTGTCAATCTCCTTTTCCTTTGTTGACTACATTCTTTGAACATGGGAAGTCAAGACACCTAACTCCAAGTTGTATATTCCTGTAAAAATTTAAGTTTCAGCTCGCCATTACGCAGTATGACAGCACGCACTGACACCCTTTCCAGGAGATATCAGTCCTTCAGAGCTTGTTTCTGCTACAAGTTATACTACATCTCCCCGATCTCCAACAGCATGCATCACCTCATCAGCTCTGTGGAACTGTTCAGCTGTTTTCCCACTGCATTCCAGTGCAGNTCCAGGAGATATCAGTCCTTCAGAGCTTGTTTCTGCTACAAGTTATACTACATCTCCCCGATCTCCAACAGCATGCATCACCTCATCAGCTCTGTGGAACTGTTCAGCTGTTTTCCTACTGCATTCCAGTGCAGAAAACATTCAGCTGTACACGCGAGTCTGAGACTGTAGGTGCTCCCATCACTGCAAGGCTCAGGTAGTTGTAGGTTCTTCCGTGCAATATAAGGTGTCAAAATAACTAATATATCAAAATGTGTTAGAGCCAAGATACTGGCTCAAAAAAAAAAAAAAAGAGAGAGAAGAAAGGAATTTGAAAGTGAGAGAATGAAACACCAGTAAAACTGCCCACTGAACTGGAGGCAGAATCATTAACCTTTTCCAAGATCATTAAGAGCAGTTATACTCCTAAATGTTATTTGTAGACCTAGTATTTTGAGCCTGTCTAACTGCTGGACATTTTCTTGGCAACTATTAGTGCTGACTGGACTTGGCAACATACAGTCCATGGGTAGTCACTTAAAAAAAGTCAGTCCTCTGATGCATTGGAGAGTTTCTGTCTCTCTGAACTTCTCTGGTCCAGAATTGTTGCTCTTTCCCCAGTGGCACATCTCCTATCAATTACTAGCGTGCTGTGGAATACTGTTTAACAAACATCATTTTCTTGGCAGAGCACATCATCTAAATGATCGATCATAACAGTCTAGGAAATAGAGTTCTAAGTACTATATCAGCTTCCTGCCTGTCCTTTGAATGGCATTCCATAGTCATTAAAAAACCCACCCTTAGCATTAAAATGATTTATTTTAATCTAAACAGAGATTACTTTAATTAAACACACTTATTCCTCTTGAAAATGATAGAGCACTCCTCTGAAGCCCTATATCAACTTATTTCAGTGGGAAGGGCAAGCCACACCACCCAGACCACTTTATAACGGAGCTTCAGATTTGCTCCAAAAACAGGAAGAAGAAAAATCCACAATAAGAAAATATAAACAGATCCAACTAATCTTAGATAACACTACATCTATGTCAAGGGACTTCTACTAGCATTAATCAGCTCCTGAGTTTATAACTGGATACTAAATAAAGCTGCAAAGTTTGCATAAAAAAATTCAAATCTATGCTTTGGCACTGACAAAATCTAGGAACATCTGTGGCTAGAGTGTTGTTCAGGCAAATGAAGGGCCTGGTTCATCTTTGTGATTATTCTAGAGTCTCCCATTTGTAGTGACTAAGTCAATAACACCCAAAGTTTGCTGTACAGGGACCGTAAAATGGAGCAAGAGGCGTCCGGCTCAGAGAAAGCTGCATAACAAAACATTGCTGGAGAAGCGTCAGACAAGCAGTTTAAAGAGATGCTGGGAAGGTGTAACTAGTAATAGATGTACATGACTGCAAAGCCAGTTCATGTTGAGCCAGAACCAGTAACAAAGCAAGTACTTTAAAATCAGCAATGCTAACATTCAGTTGTCTTCCCAGACATCCCAGAAGATATTGGGAAGAACGTTACTGGGTAACAGAGGTATTATATCTGCTTAAGTCTAGTGTTGTATGTTGAAAGCCATTGGGACTGTCTGAAAAGAGAAAGGTGGAGGGCAATACACATATACATGCTTGCACCTTTCTTTTGGCAAAAAAAATGTTTTTTTTTTAAAAAGCAACAAAATCCATTTCAGAAAGATCAAAATATCCAGTGTATTCCCTTTTCTTGTCAGCTCCAGTATATTTCGGGGGGACAGAGGAGTCGTCATTGTCACAAGAAAAGACTTATGTACATCAGCATTAAACCAGAATATAATTAGATGTACTCATAAACATCCCAAAACAATCCATTTCCCCCTTCCTTCCAAATTCAACATTTCCAGTTTAATTTACAGACAAGTATCTGAAATGCATCCAAACTATTATCAAATCAGCGTGCTAGGTGACTGACATTCACCTTTCACTCAAAGTCTCTTGGAAAAAAGATTCATGAAAATTCTAACCCAGATGTCTAAGCTTTTTAATGACTAATAGAACTGTGTCTTTCCAGGCTCACCTTTTATTTGTTATTTACTCAGCAGTATGTACACACTGTTAAGGCAGGCTAAGACATACAGGAGACAGACATACACAAATATAAACAGAATTAGAACGTCCTGGATGCAAGATAGCTGTGATATAGAAAAATATAATGGCTTCACAGGAAAATCTAGGGATGAGTCACCACTCTGAAACATTCAGGTAGTTCTCGAAATGGCTGTAATTATCCTACCTACTCAAGTATGGGCTACATAGTTTGTGGCCTTTGAACCATTTACTGCCACGCATTTCACTTCCAAGGATTCGTGCCAGAGTACACTGTCACAGAGCATCAGTCTGGCAGTACATATCTCAGAAGACTTAACGGTGCCCACTGATCCTGACCTTAAACAGCAGGGGCATGTTTTGTCCCCCATCCGTTTTATGGGACAAGAGTAGAGACAAAGCCCCACCCAAAAAGAAATAAAATTAGTACAAAACCACCCACAAAAACACAAGTCAGATTACCTTGTCTACAATGATTACAATGTCTCCTAGTGGGCAGTATAAATACATGAGATCCCTGATGAAGCTGTTTATCCTGCAGGAAACAAGTCTCCTTTAGACATTTTCATTGATCAAATTATTTATTTGCACTTATCAGTATTCAGGTGTGCTTAATATTTTTTATGCTTAGAGAGCTAATTAAACCTATACAAAGTCTCTAGTCACTCCATCTCAGGGCTATGTCTTCCTTCAAACAAAACGTGACAATTTAGCAAATAAAATGGTGTTAGTCTAAAGAGAAGTTAACAACTTTTTGCATATAAAAGACCTATCTTCCCAGTATCCTATTCTCAGCTGAGGGAACAGTCTAGCTTGACAAGACCATGTCCTGTGCCCCAGTTATCATACTGTGGGTTGATTTCATGCACATGAGAAATTAATACTCCATTCCTCCAGTTTCTACTTCTGCCTTTTTAGATACCACCAGCTCCTTGACTGAGTTCTTCACACAGACAAAAAACCCCAAGTGAGTAACATGCTACAGGCAACAACATATTTTTGCTATCTTCTTGGCCTGCAGAAACAGAGACCTCCATACAGCTGGCAAAAGTAACAGAGGGGGCCGCAGTTGAATCAGAAGTTAATCCTTATGGGACAACTAAAGCAGCCTCATCCCTATATGTTAGCAAATTTGTCTGAATACTCAAAATATGCAACAAATTCCCTTCAGAAAGTTATAAAAAATTAGTTTCCTAATGAGGTTGGAAGGTCAGGCCACAAAATTCCCTCCTCTGATTAGGACAAGCTGTTTCTTAGTTGCTGAACAAAATACAGATGCCTTTCCTGCTTTAAACTTTCTTCTACAACTTTTGTCAGCTCACATTTTTAATAGGAAATT
>VZSC01008094.1:182685-192695 GCA_013398225.1 Steatornis caripensis | reverse complement strand
AGAGGGCCCTGCCTGCCTCTGCCGTGCTGGGATTCACAGAATTCTGTGATGTCTCGCCCCCTGACTCTGACTACAGGCCCAAGACCTCCCTGACGCACTCCAAGCAGAAACTGACACAGGTTCAGAGCTGTTAGCATAAACACTAGATGTGCGAGTTTATTCAGAACTGTGGGTTACAAATTATGAGGGGCACACAAACAGAATCTGAAAACAGCTTTTGTTCCTGGGGGGGGTTGTTATTTCTTGNGCACAAACTGGAGCCCGGGCAGTTCCTCCTGAACATGAGGAAGAACTTGTTTGCCGTGAGGGTGCCCGAGCCCTGGCCCAGGCTGCCCAGAGAGGCTGCGGAGTCTCCTTCTCTGGGGAGATTCAACCCTGCCTGGATGCGTCCCGGTGCCCCCTGGTCTGGGGGACCTCCAGAGGGCCCTGCCTGCCTCTGCCGTGCTGGGATTCACAGAATTCTGTGATGTCTCGCCCCCTGACTCTGACTACAGGCCCAAGACCTCCCTGACGCACTCCAAGCAGAAACTGACACAGGTTCAGAGCTGTTAGCATAAACACTAGATGTGCGAGTTTATTCAAAACTGTGGGTTACAAATTATGAGGGGCACACAAACAGAATCTGAAAACAGCTTTTGTTCCTGGGGGGGGTTGTTATTTCTTGTATTTCTACTGCAGAGTCTACTCCATCCACGTATTCTGTCTCGGACAGAGATTGAACCCGAATGTAGGTAACCACCCACCACGTGAGACCGCAGATGACAAGTTTTCGTGTAAGGAGAGCTTCCCATCCATTCATCACGATGATTTTTCTTAACAAGAACAAGCATGGCTCATTAACACAAAACTGTATTTTCAATAAGGTTAATACTCTGGTAATATATAATTACAATCTAATAATTTAACACTCAGGAGCACTGTAAAACAACTGTAAAAGACTTTGATTATTACAGTTTGCAAATGGACCAGAAAAGCTATTTACCATTGTTACAAAGTTGGTTTGTATGAAGGGGATTTAGCGCGTAGGAAAAGCACTGCGTACTACAGGATTAAATTTCCTTTTACAGCTCCGCTAACCAACTGTGTAAAAACTGGCATCTGTCCCCATGGCCTGTGAAGGATTTTTCCCCATAACATTAAAAAGAAACAAAAAACCCCACCCAACAACAGTGAAATTTTGCAACTGTAGCATTAATAGGACCCCTGCTGAAGTCTAACTTCAAAATTTCACAGTCTCCAAGGCATTTAAGACCAGATTTTTGTTTCTATACCATTCTTTTTAACAACAGCAACTAATTAAAACATCTGTAAAATGCTGACAGTTTTAATTTTATGTAAAATTTGAAAAACAAAAACCAGGATCTGCTCTAACGAGAGGAAAGATATCAACAGTAGTTATTATTAAACAAAGGTGATACTTTTAATTTAAAAGTCACTTTTAAATGTGCGTAATCTCTACCTTTAAATTAGAACAGAGCAGAATCATACTGGGTGAAATCACTACAAGCGTGAGTGTTGTAAGGCTCTGTTAGTCTTGGAGGTTTATTTCCTTATTTCCAGTGGGTTTTTTCAGCTTAGCTTATTCAGCAGAATGTGATGCTTTCCTGACAGGGCTTTTCATCAGTTCCTTCTTGAAAACTGAAAATAAACAGAACTCTGCCATACGCCCGCCGTCGTTCAGGAAAGGGGCTGCATGGGTTGCGGCCTTCCCGTCTCACCTGCTGGGTATCCACAGTCCCTCATCGCATCCTGATGAAACTGCTACAGGAAAGGGGCTTTGCTGGGGCCCACGCCGCTCCTCTGCCCTTTCACAGCTTAAGCAGAAGGAGCTCACGGCTAGTTTTCTGATGCAATGCGTGTACCGATCCCGGGACCTTAGGTTTTCAAGCAAGAGTAAAGGAAATTATACGACACGGATGTTTCTTCAAACTAACTATTCCCTTCCTCATAGCAGACGCTCTAGGATATGTTCCACTGCCTCTGGGAAATTCTCACAGGTTAAGTATGGAGCTGGACTGATTTTGCCTTCATCTGCCGGTCGATATTTACCTGTAACAGATTAACAAAAAGATACATTTACCAAGCTCCTTCGAGTATCCTTTTTTCCCCCCCGAAAATTAGCCTCCTCGGATCAGTAACAACCAGACACGGCAGGAGGAATCTGAGGTTCTCCTGCAACAACCATCTCAAGTCTTCCCTGAACAAACACTGAGCCTTACTGAAGATTCCTCCCGGGGCGTCTCTGCTTTGAAATTTGTGTTACACACTGGTTTCACTCTGCTGTACCGGCACTATTCTTCCACTGACTATTCAGATGCGCGTGCTGGAGGTTCTTGAAATAATAATGTTATCATCTTCGCTTCTGGCTTTTATGAGGAAGAGTAGCATTGCTTGCTTTCATTTTCAACGCAATGGACTGTGTGGCATGAGCAGCTGCCACCTCAGAAAGACCTCGCCCTCTCCACGGTGCCATCAATAACACCTGTCAGTCCCTGAAGGTTCCGCTTTTTGTCTGAAGCAGAGTTACATTTTATAATCACCAGTGTAAATTACTAGGGAATGTCGCCAGAGTTCCTGAATGATCAGCGGTCACATCGAGATGGCTGATCTTTGCAATCTAAGACGTCACAGTAACAGTTCCCTCTGTTCTTTGATTAGTGCTCGGGATCTTAGAGTCATGAGAGCAAAACATTCACCCCTACAAGATCAGCCACCCCCATCTATTACTTCTATCATCCTGCTATCAGTTCGGGGTCTGTGCTCTAGCCCTGTTGTTGAAATGGTAAATATAAATGCCTAATCCTGACTTAAATCGCAATCTACTGCCTGACAGGCTGCCGTGCTGCAGCTGAGGAAATGCATCTGCTGAATTCACCCCAAAACGCACAGGACGATGGGCTCAGAGTCTCCCTGTGGCCCCTTGGCGTAACACACCGCAAGAACGTTACAAAGCCTCTACAAAGCACTGGGGCTAGACCCGGGGCGCAGAGCACACCTTCACTTTGGGCACAGCGACTGCCAGTACCCAGGGCCAGATCACTGAATAAACCAGTGTCTCGCGAAATGACTGCTCCATCAAGTACTTACCAGTCCTTACCAAAATCCCACGCATGCCTGCATTCTGCGCGCCACCAACATCATCCCTGCAGTCCTGGGACAGAACGGGAGATCAGCTGGTCAGTGGTTGCAGACGCAATTTGCTAAGAAGTATTATTTCATGACGTTCTCTGCTTTGCACGTGACTAATGAGCCACTTAAGAGCAGCTACACCGAGTCAAATCTTTCAGCTACCTATCAAACAGTCACAGGAACGATTTACTCTGTGCTTTTTTGCCTGATCAAATAGCGACAGAAGTAAGAACTAACCCCACAGTCTACACGTTAAATCCTGCAATCTTTGACGGTTCCATTTTCACCCCTCGTTTAATTCCAGCGTTTTTAGAAAGATTGGTTCCTGGCATTTGGGAGGCACAACACACAGTGGAGATGAGATAAGAGATGAGGTATTTGGTCCCCACATACATCACCAATCATGACGGCGTCCTCTGGGGCACAGTCAGTCCCCCGCAACGCTTCTAGGAAGAAGGTTTTCTCCGGCTTCCCCACCACTGTCGCTTTGGTGTCCGTCGCGTACTCCAGGCCAGCCACAAAAGGCCCAGGTCCCAGAGCCAAGCCATCTTTTTTCTTGAAATATCTGGCTTTATGTATAGCTATAAGAGGAGCCCCATCCAAAATCAACCTGAAGAATGAATGAAGAAGGAAGTACCAAAATTATATTAAAGAAGCGATAGTTACAGCTGAAGGCCTGAGCTGGCTCTTGTGTAAGTCTATAACAAAACTCCCACTGACTTTCATGAAGCCGCAAGTAATAACGCAAACTAGCATGTATTTGGAGAGTTAAATGAAGTTCCTTCCTTTCTTCTCCCCAGAAACAATAATAAACCCCTAATAAACCAAATCCCCCAAATAAAGAGTTTATCTATCTGGAGGATTTTAACAGACAACTATTTTAAAATCCTGTCTGTATCTCTCATGCAATGAGGTCCATTACTCTAAGAAGCCTCACTTTTCACTAAGGCAAACATTCTAACATTAGAACCCATCTCATTTCCCCACGCAAATATTTTAAAATACATTAATCACAGGTAGAGGCTGGAGGTAGCAGTTTAATGGCCACGGCCTTCATCTCCTTGCCCGGACTGAGAACACAGCAGTGTTTTCAGGCAGCTGCTGCCTGCAGATCTGCAGCCCAGCAGCTCTTGGGGCTGTTGGTGTCACCTGGAACAGCTGAACAGCTACGCGTTTCCAGCAGAGATGAATGTTCGGGTGAGTCCCAGGTAGAAGGCGAATCATTTTACCTCAACTTTGTATTTTAACATTGGAAGACTTCCAATAGCAAGTTACACCAGAAGGAACAAAGATGTTACGCGCGTTCATGTCCCACCAAATTCCCCAGTTAACCGCGCTATTACTGAGCCTTTTAGAAACAACAGCTGGATTTGGGCTCCTTGCTACGAGGAACCTAAAACTCCAAGTGGAAGATAGTTCAAAGCAACGAGTCAGCAGATTCCTAACACTTCTGAGTACAAAGTAGGGTCACAACGCACAGTATGGCGGCAGTACAGGAAGGTCTTGGCTGGGCACAGCACCTGGGAGCCTCAGGAAGCGAACGCAGTGGTGGTCTGAGACAAGGAACTGCTCCCTGCCCAACAGCTGATATCCTCCACGGGCCCACTTCTGCCCCGACACACCAGTGCAGCCGCCGCAGGGTTCCACAGACAGCATCTCTGCCTGCCAGCTGACCTAGCTGTTAAAAACCTGCACAGAACACTGCACTGTCTGGAGCGGGTGGAAAAATGTAAGCGAAGAAGTAATTAAGAAAGTGCTGTTGCTCCACCGATCTCAATCAGCGCCTCCTTAGCCTCCCTACCCTGTCACCCCTGTTGATTCACTTCATGTCTGCTTGAGGGCTCTCGTCTAATGCTTGCCTTGTAAAACCCTCGTGGCAAGGAGCGTGTCTCATTAGCACACATGGTGTCTGAACAGCAGATCCGTAACAGCAAAGTAACACATCGCAGTTTGCGAGGGCTTGCTTTCGCAGCATCTGGACCTAATCTTTGATTCTTCCATTTCTCTCACCTGCCCAGCAGTTTTCCCTTACAGCAGACGCAGCAGCTACCTGCCTGCAGCAAAGGAAAGCCTGCGTAGCTGCTGCGCTAGAGGAATCTTCTGGGTAATACCGAGCACAGCAACATTATCGCAGTCCTCCCCTTCCTCAGCCTCCCCTTCAGCACAACAAAAGCCCTCCAGACAGTATCTATAAAAGCCGAGGTAACGACTGCCAAATGCTTCCCGTTCGGATTTTATAGCACCTTCTTCAGGTACTGAAGCAACTCCAGTCTTTATCACAACAGGTAGGAATGTAACTAGCAAAGCTGGGGAATAGCATAGAGGGAAACGTTGGCTGTTACCTTGAGGAAAGAAAGGATTTCTTTTCCCCTTAACCATGCCAGATTTAACAAAAAAAAAAAAAGCCTTTAAGAAAACAAACAAAATCTTGCTTTGCCCCTTCACTGCCTTTCCGGAGCTCTGCTCAAAGAGGCTGCCTCAAGTGAGCTGTATCTCCCTGGAGGACGTCTGCTCCTTCCCACAAGCTTGCAGAGCAGCCCAGGTACTCTGAGCAATACTGAAATGATAATATTTCATTTCACTTAATTATCACAAAACACTTCTGTTGAACCAATGCCTTCCAAAGCAAGCTCAACAAGAAGAGTGCTGGCACGTGTTATCTGCGAGCAGCCAGATGTATTCACGGTGGGAGGATGCCTCTAGGATACAGAAAAATGTAATTTGACAGCAGCACCACAACCGCTTACATTGAGCAGTTTGCGGGAAAGAGCTCACCTCAGAGAATTCCTTGAAATGTGGCATCAAAATCCCACGTACACAAAAAGAGAAATCTAGTCTCAGTCATTTTACATGGTGCCTAGAGAACGCCCTTACTCTGTGTGTCTCGTTTTGGGACTCATATTGGGTTAGATTTACCGAAGCTAATGCTGGGTATCAACCGAGTAGTTGCCTACCAGGTAATTAGTCAGCCTGGGCTCTTCACAGTCAGAGGGGAGGAAAAAGCACTTCTAGGGCACAGTTCCACTGCCCTATTTTAAGCATTACTATGGGGAAAATGAGCAATGCCTTAGGAGCGCATCCTCTCTCCCTCAGGAGCCCAGGTCACCAGCTCAGACGCAGGATCGGCACTGTAGGTATCTGCATTTAATCAGATTCACCTTGAAGTTTTGCTATGAGCAATGCAAATCCCAAGTGACTTAATTATCTGAGCAGTAAAGGACAACGAATACAGACACAGCATAAGGCTCGAGAAGAAGAGAATGTGGCCAGTAGCTAGTATTTCCATTACACCAAACAAAATTGACACCAGCAGAACAGTTTACCCTTGACAGACGACTCAGGGAAAAACCCAGAACAAGTCAGGGAGATGTTAAAGATCAGACAGAGCCCATCCTAGGGCCTCTGCCCAGCCTGAAACACAGGCCCAGGAAAACACCGGGCAAATACAGAATAGATTCACGGAGGATGAAATCTTTGTACAGGCAGACAAGTCAGCCAAGTGGCTGGGAATACGTCTGCACAAGGCAAGGTGAGCTGAAGGACTCAGCCTTTCTCAACACTCAGCTGCACCACCCAGACGGATACAGGATGCTCAAGCAGCATGCGCTCTGTGCTGCCCCTGATTACATCCCTCTCTCGGGCAGCAAGGCAATGCCACGACCACTGCCCGCTGCAGGGGACTGGATTTGGCCTTCAGCACCTTCCTTCCATCACCAGAGCAAGTGCCCAATTCTGCAATAGATGCAAAAAGCCCAAATCCAGTCTGGGACAACCTCGCCCCCCTCCACAGGGCCAGCTCTGCAGCCTTCCCTTCGTATGCCAGCCTGGAGCCCTCAGGGACTCCAAATGTGATGACTGGTTTCTTGTTTTAAGTGTCCAGGTCTCCAGCCCGAGGCAGCTAATGGCTATTATTCAACGGCTAATAAAGTAAGGACAGAAATAGCAATAAATAAAATGACGTAAGCATTGGAATACGTGACGGATTAAGTTCATGCAGGTGTGAAATTAAGAGTCCACTCATGAGCGCGCTGTACAACTCTGCAATCAATGCCACTGGAAACATGCACTAACGAGGCTGCCAGGGAGTCAGTTTGGGTCCATACGTGTTCTTATGACATGGAACTGGCGTGCAGATAAGGACAGCATTAGCTTCCTACTACAAGCAGACTCCGTAAGATACTCGTGAGCAGTAACTGATACTCCCTCTTTGGATTTAGCGGGTATAAAGAGAGATTAAGGTGCGTGACATAATTTTTTTCAAAATCCAAGGTGCAAAATTGCGTGGTAGCCATCATCCTGTGAGCAAAGAGCAGAAAGGACTCATCGCATGTATCGTAGCACAGCAGGGATTTATCCAGGGTGTTACGAGATGTCCTCTTCAGCTCACAGATAGCGCTGGGAGTTGGTTACCAGCTGCACGTGCAGGTCAGCACTCCCGCAGCTGGGACAGGCTGTGCAGGTGGGTGCTCCTCCTCCGCTACAAGGCCAGGCCGATCGGCTTGGCCAAAACCGCTGCAGAAAGACAGAGCTCAGAGAGCTCCCAGCGAAATGAAACGGAGGCACGGCGGGCTCTGTTGGGGTGTGGGGGAGATGGGATGTTCAGAGGACCTTTCTCTGCGCGTCTCACGACTGACAAAAGGCTCATCACCGGGACTGAACTCAGCAACAGGCTCATGTTCAAGCCTTTGAAGCTAAAGGGTTTTTTCAAGTTAAAATCAAGAGTGCTGTGCTAAGTTAGGACGAGAGAAGAAGACACATGGCTATGCACATCTGCACACTATTGCATCCTTGCTCATGTATAGTCGCAGATGAATTTTATCTGATTTACCTCTTAATCAACACACGAAACAAAGAGCTTTAGAAATAAGCCAGATCAGATCAGATCCGTAGTTCATGTAGACCAGCATATTGTGCCGGGCACTCCTGAACACAAGGTACTTCAGAAGAAATCGCTAGAAATCCTGCATTAGGTTGATAAGGAATAATCTGCCCTAAATACTGGATTTCCTTCCATCTAGGTTGGAAGGTAAATTCACAAGTCATCTCCCGAATACTTCCCAACATCCTTGGGTTTGTGTATCTCCTCTTGAAGCACTGCTAACTTTTTCACCTCAATGACAACCATGACTGTACCTCTATAGTTTATTTACAGACTGGAAGCTATGAAAACCATGCTGGACTGCCTGAAGTTCATGGCTAAGGCCCCAAATCTACCAAGCTTAGTGGCTCTCTCTCAGACACAGAGGAAGACACCATAACCACGCTACATAACGGTAATATTGCTACCACCCTCCTCCCATGCGAGAAGGATTTCTTCACGNAAGGTAAATTCACAAGTCATCTCCCGAATACTTCCCAACATCCTTGGGTTTGTGTATCTCCTCTTGAAGCACTGCTAACTTTTTCACCTCAATGACAACCATGACTGTACCTCTATAGTTTATTTACAGACTGGAAGCTATGAAAACCATGCTGGACTGCCTGAAGTTCATGGCTAAGGCCCCAAATCTACCAAGCTTAGTGGCTCTCTCTCAGACACAGAGGAGGACACCATAACCACGCTACGTAACGGTAATATTGCTACCACCCTCCTCCCATGCAAGAAGGATTTCTTCACANCTGTACCTCTATAGTTTATTTACAGACTGGAAGCTATGAAAACCATGCTGGACTGCCTGAAGTTCATGGCTAAGGCCCCAAATCTACCAAGCTTAGTGGCTCTCTCTCTGACACAGAGGAAGACACCATAACCACGCTACATAACGGTAATATTGCTACCACCCTCCTCCCATGCGAGAAGGATTTCTTCACGTATGTAGAGGTAGACAGCCCAGCTGAAGACGGTCACTGCTCAAAAAGCCACGAGGGGCTGACTTACCGAAACGCTCTGTTCATCATTTCGTAGTGAAAGTGCTCGGGAGCCAGTCCTACCACGACTGCGTTGGGGTCATCGGTGGCTATCCCTGGAAAACCAAAACATGACCCTGAGCGAACAGCATTTTATTCATACTTAGAAGTATGCAGTCAACAAGTGCACTGAATCACTTCACAGCAAAAATGAGCATTTTCTGACACAGACGCATCCCATAGACCAGTTTTATGTCTTTTAGAAGTGAAGAAAGCACCTGTGGAAAAGCTGTTGATCTGTCCAGACTCTGCCATCCTTCACAATGAGCACAATGCTGCAGCTGGGTAGTCTCACCAGCGACTGTTGAACAGCGATTCTCTCACTGCCTCCGCCGAAACACAGCAGACCGCACAGATCACTGTTTTTAACTGAATGACTTTTCGCTATCTAAGAATCTCTTTCTAGGTACATTCATCTGCTTTGTAAGACAGTAAAGCAGGAAGACTACTGAATTCCATCCAGGTTTTCTATTCCCTCTAGTCACAGAAAACTCCACGTAGGGTATAAAGCCTGACTGTTGTTCTACGTATCAGTCTGGTTATGACAGTAAAGATGGTATCGCAGCACAACCTAGAAGTTGTTACATTAGATTAGTTTTGGCTCTTATGAAAGGTCTTTTTTTTTTTTAATGTGGATTAGTCCCCTTGAATCATAGAATCATAGAATGGTAGGGGTTGGAAGGGACCTCTAGAGATCATCTAGTCCAACCCCCCTGCTAAAGCAGGTTAGCCTAGAGCAGGGTGCACAGGAATGCGTCCAGGCGGGTTTTGAATATCTCCAGAGAAGGAGACTCCACAACCTCTCTGGGCAGCCTGTGCCAGGGCTCTGTCACCCTCACAGTAAAGAAGTTCCTCCTCATGTTCAGGTGGAACTGCCTGTGTTCCAGTTTGTGCCCATTGCCCCTTGTCCTGTCGCTGGGCACCACTGAGAAGAGTCTGACCCCATCCTCTTGACATCCACCCTTTAGATATTT